>JASANE010027562.1:0-81613 GCA_030248225.1 Trileptium ribeirensis
ATGTAGTTTCTAGTTAAGATTACTGCTCCAGTGTGAATGAAGTATTTTAGCTACATTCTAGCTATGGGAAATTTTAAAAGGTCAGCGTGATCGGGTTGGCATTTTCTTGAGAGTTATAAACGATTTCGCTAGCACTGTTTCTGTTTCGGGCTTCCAGTGTATTGGACAAATTATCTCCAGGTGACCGCCAACGACACCCCTATAGCTGATATTTTCCGCATTGCATCCAAGAATTACAAGCAACATGCAAAGTAATTCGGAATTGAAACTTTTATAGTATGTAATTACATTTAATCCTAAACAAATGCGAATCACATTCCAGCTATCTTATCCTTGTCTATGGGTTAACTGGAAATCTGGTATAGATTTATTTCTCTCAAATTATGTTAGAATTTCTAAGCGATTTGAAAACTGCTAGGCCGTCCAAGTGGCCTTTTTTTGCAGAAAACATTTTTGCCGTCTTACTAGACTTCCGACTATTTGTCCCATAAACTTAAATTATACTATGAAACAAATGTAAAATTTAAATCTTGTAAAGTTTATAATTTGCCCAAAATTCAGATTCGGAAGCTTCTCAAGACTTTCATCTCAACTTAGAACATATACATCCGCTTTCTCTTTAATTTTTTCGTTTTAGAATTTGGGACAAAGTTCCTGCCTGATATTTTTGACACTGGCTATCAGTGCTAGTGTAGACTTCTAAGTTAGTTGTGGCCTACGCTTCGGACCGCAGGCCCGATACAAATCTGAGGTTTCCGTAATGCTGTTGCTTGGCCAAAGGACATGCTATTAATATTCGTCGCATTTCCTACTCGATTACTCCAGAACATTATAGATAACGGTCCGCTGCTCCAACCATTGTAAATTTAACATTTCAAAGTAATTGTAATTGGTAACATTTATTCAATTTTGTCCAAACTATAACGCATCGCGACATTAGCATGTGGCTGTCTCGTGGTGCATTCGTTTATTGGGCACGACATCCGACATTTTCGCGCCACCCAGAGGCTCAAGCCTGGCAGGCTGCGGCGAGGGGCAGCCCCCTATCACTTTTCCTACTGAGCTGTTGTGAATGTGAACCACTTTACAAACCAACTTGGATTAATTTTTAGCAAAACTCAAGTAGGCACGTTATTGTTCTACTAAACGCCGATGTAAAGCTATTTCGATGGGCTACTTTTCATCGAACACTAGTACAATTTTATATTAATCAGTAACAGGATATACCAAACACAAGTGGGTAAACGTAAAATTGGGAATTGAGGCACATTTAATGTTGATGTAGGGAGTTTGGTATGCACATCTGCGCTAACAAATCGGCACATGTGCATATTTGCAATTGTTGACTTCGCCATGACGAGATGATTCGAATAAGGGTAACACCATAGTCCTACGAATGAGTATTGGGGAAATACTAAACTGACGAAGATAGATAGAGCTTTAATAAAGGTGGGAGCATTATTATCGTTTGTCTCGGTTAATCGAAGGTCCGCAGAGATCCGCCGGGCAAATTTAAATATGTCTTAACGAGATGACCACAATGATGGATGGTTTGCCCAATTTTAAGCTATTTTTAGGCTGGCGGTGTTTGATTTTTTGCTTAAAGCAAAAATGTCGATAATAAGCATGTTTACCCAGGCCACATATTCTCGTTATTTTCTACTAAACGCCGATGTAAAGTTATTTCGATGGGCTACTTTTCATCGAAACATAGTAAATTTTATATTAATCAATAACAGGATATACCAAACACAAGTGGGTAGACGTAAAATTGAGGCACGTTATGTTGATGTAGGGAGTGTGGTATGCTATACTGTGCTAACAGATGGGCACATGTGCCTCTTTGCGATTGTTGACTTCGCCATGACGAGGCGATTCGAATAGCGGTAACACCCTAGTCCATCTGAGTAGAATAATAGGGGAATGTTAAACTGACGAAAATAGATAGAGTTTTCATAAAGGTGAGAGCACTATTATCGTTTGTCTCGGTTAACCAGAAGGCAAAATTTAAATATGTCTTAGCGATATGACCACAATGATGGGTCGTTTTCCCACTTTTAAGTTATTTTTAGGCTGGCGGTGTTTGATTTTTTGCTCAAAGCAAAAATGTCGATAATAAGCATGCTTAGCCCAGGCCACACAGAGCCATTTCGTTTAAGTTTCGATGTATTTAATCTTAATATAATTTTGCTGTTTTGTGGCAAATAAAATAATTCCAAGCCTGTGATGTAACATATGCATGAATAGTGTTAATATAATATGCAGATTTTAACTTCTGTGGCGCCCAAAAGTTGTTAGAGCTACTACATTTAATTATAAAAAATCTTACGCTTTAAAGTTTATGCATAATTTCGCTGTTTGGATTACATGAAAATAGCATATTAGAATCTGTAGCAATACCTATGGGGACGGCTAGACTAGACGTGCGGTATCTACTATGGCTAGTGATCGAATATGAATTTAGATTTTACTCTGCCGCCACGGCGCTATTAAAGTCTGAATGCGGCTACATACTACTGCAATTTGTGTAAGCTTTTGTCGAAAGCAATTTGCGGAAGCTTTTGTTTATAAAATTTGCTAAATATTTGTTGAACATATGTAACCCGTCTTACACACATTTCGTATGTAACCAATGTTACATACGACATGTCAAATGTAACCAGTGTTACATACGACAGGTCGTACGTAACTAGTGTTACATACGACATGTCATATGTAACATTGTTATATTGAAATCTTCGAAATCAACCTAATACTGCTATCTTTTTTGATCGTTTATAGAGATATGTGCGATCATTTTGGCGTACTACCGGTCCAATGGGTCTTTTTAAAAACTTGTGTGATAGTGCTGCGCCCTCCAGTTTGATATTGTTGCTCCCTCATGTTTAACATTGGTGTCCCCGCCAGTTTGATACTGGTGCCTCCTCCAGTATGATATTGGTGCCCCCTCTAATTTGATATTGGTGCCCCTCTCCAGTTTGATATTGGTGACCCCTCGAATTTGATATTAATGCCCTTCTCCAGTTTCATATTGGTGCCTCCTCCAGTTTGATATTGGCGCACCCTCCAATTCCTCTCTTCATTATACATTATGAATGTGAGCTCTTTGTTACAAAGAATGATTACACATCCAAAAATTTATCGAAACATTAACGAAACATTGTTTCAACAATAATTATTTTGCAGCCAGGAGGCAACAATTGGAATATATTTCTATTGTAGCGACAATATGTTTATGTAAGGTTTAAATGTTGCTACGCTGTCGTTAGTAAATCAGACAGCTAACGGAAATATAACGAGTGCTGCTAAATTAATTTCCACACAGTAACATTCAGAGGTTCCCAGTCAAGTTCTCATCAGAGACAGAACAACAATAATTTTCACGTTAGAACAGCGCTCTTCACCTTGGCTATAAACACGCAAATACAACTGCTTTTGTTGGAATCTGCAACCCTCAAATCGTGAAAAAAACGTTTTGCGTTTTTAACTACCATTATAGGCCATAGGTGTCGATAGTGGCGTAAGCTGTGACTCTTGCCGTAAAAGTTCTCTCCTCGCCGATGGCGCGAGTAGAATTTAGCAAGAATTAGCCTAAAATTGTGGTAAAATTGGTAAAAATAGGGAGAGGTACCTGGTGGTACTTTATCCTTTCGATGACCCCCGGGCATTTACCTTTCACCGTATAAACCTGCGGCATCTATGCAGTCAGTTCATAGTTCATACTCCAGCAAGCGATAAAGTCACCGAGTCAATGTTTTAAAAATATTTTTTGGACAGTTTCAAACTTTGGCTCATAACCTAAACACGACTGCCGTATTAACAAAAATAGCATAAAAATAGCATATAAATCGTATACTAACAAACATTTTGATATTATGATTCAAGCAGTAGAGTTCGTTTAAATAATGCCTATATAATATGTCATTATCGAGCAAATCGCAGCTATGATTTGAATAAGTGTTTGCGCTATTTCTACATTTGAGATGCGGTTCAATATAACCAAGTTTACATAAACTCAAAATTCTTTTTCTCTTGTTGACACAACTCAAGTTAATCTTGTGAAGTGCACCATGTTAATAAATACAGTTGACTCTTTTAATTTTTTGTCATATAGCAATCAGCTTACTGCAGCAATGTCACTGATTAATTATCAGCTTAGATGAGTCGTATACATGCACATTTTCTATAGTTACAGCAAAATATAATTTTCAGTTTTGCGTTATTTCTTTACAGCTATATTGTAGATACAGATTGTTTAAATACGGTAAAAGTTGCTTAGACTGTTATAAATTATCGCTTCGTCTGTCAATAAAAAAATAGACTTTAGAAACTAAATTGACGAAAAGGATGGTAGGAACACACGAAATGTCTTGTGAAATATACGGTCAGAAGTTTCTGCAAAAAACTGTCCTGCTATTCAGATAACAGTATAATCATACACTCAGAACATTATCCTAACAATTATTTAAACTGAGCGAACGGAGATTCCACTGAAGGTGCTAGGGGAAAATCGTGAAAATTTGTTTTGTTCTGTTTCTGAATTGTCATTTCTGGGTGTATGGATTTCCAAAATTTTATGTTTGATAGTAAAAGTAGAAAAGATGTGCCCCATTGAACGCGACCAGCACCTACCCAATCTTCGCGTAGAAATGGCGACAGGTTTTTAATGCTACTTTGTAAATCTGGCCATACGTGGTACCAAGAATGTTATATGTATATGTTTTCCGACGCTCTGTATACGATAGCTTGATTAACTAGAGACTAGCACGAATACTTTGTACTTTTCCAGCTGTTGTCGATGGGTTTAGGGTCGATACGGTTTTAGGATTTTCAAAGGGTTCAGGTTACAGAGATTTTAGTGCAGTGTATACGTTAAACGCAAATGATTTTACAAGTGATTACACAAAATGACCACTTAATAAAACCGCGCTTAGTCCGTTTCATCTTCGCTTGCGATATGCTAGTCTTATTTGGTGTCTACGCTAAATTCTGCGTACCTTTATTTGTTCAGAACAGTGTTGTAGAAAGGGTATTCCGTTTTTACGAATTCTAAGTGGATAATGTTATAAGATATCATATGTGCGATGGTATACGGATGCAACTCGAACGGAGTGATCGAAAAAGTATTCAATATCTGCTGCTTCTTATGGCTCGTTTAAGTAAATTGTCTGCAGAGTGACTTAGCTATGTCCGACTGTGAGCGCTCACTATCATAGTGTCCTCCTAAAAGATAGCTAACTGTGTGGACAATTTTACAGGTCTAACGAGACTATCAGGTTTTGCAAACATGTTAAAATTGTGGTGAAATTTCAATTTGAGAATGGCTGTGTTTATTGGAGTCGTATTGTCTAAGCTGCATTTTATTAATAATCAGTTTTCTATATAAAAATGCTCCATTTGGATCTGATCCATTTCGCAGAAGATTTGAAATACTTTGCCATCGTTGTTGTCGCATCCTGTAGAATAACTTAAACACAATTGCCTAATTTTGCTAGTATGTTATTGTTTGATCTAAAATAGAGCAAACGAAGGATGTGTTTTTTATGTTTTTAACAGCAATAGTTATTGTGTGGGCTGATGTTTGCGTGAAAGAATTCGTTGCGGCATTATTGAGTTGTGAAAATTCGGGTTTAAATGTGATTCAAGATTGATTCGCAATATTAATTCATAAAATAACTTGATTTATTAAAGTGCCCTATATTTTTACCTTGGTCGGTGGACTATATTAGTACAACATTTAAAGAGCAGGATTACTGGTTCAAGAAATTCTGTTTTAAATGCAATAGGCTTGTCAAGGTTACGCTAATTTTATATGCGTCAAAAATCTTGTTTCGCTATACGTTACTGCCCATAACTACTAGGCAATCCTGAAACAGTCACTGTGACATGCAGTTATTATCTACAAACTGCAGGCCCAGTTCTTTTTAAAGTGGAGCTAGCGTAGCGACCGGAGTTTCCTGAGATAGCGTTTCACTAGAAAAAATCTTCTTTCAGTCTATGCGGCGCATAACACTTCACCAAATGGATGGGTTTTTGCAATTAATTTTACTTATTACGTAATGAAATGCGGGTGTGCACCTATCTGTGCATTTGCGACACCTCCATGCTTTCCTAAATAAATGTTCTCAAAGCCGACACTAATTGGAGACTTTATTTTAGCTATTTAGGGTTATCCAACATACATTTTGTTATAACTCTTTTCAGAGGCATCGGATCGAATTATTTCATCATGTGCTACAGCTTTGCCATTACGCATTTTTGTCAGTGTAACTGTTCTACGACACAAAATTTTGAATTCGGTCTGCGAGCCAATATTTTAAAAATACCCTCCATCCCCTTCAAAAGTAAAAATTTTAAAAATGTTGCGAAACAAGTATTTTGTTTGTTGGGGTTAACGACGGGATTATAGAGATATTTATTCGGCTAAACAAGTTGGTTTCATTCTTTTAACCCCACATTGGCTGTGTTATAAACGCTGCGGGACGATTCCGAAGCAAAATTTGGCACATTTTGGTACCAAAAATAATCAAGTTCCGTCACTTTCTATAGATATATGTAGGTCATTTTAATGTACCCGGAGGTTTTTGGGGTTGCTATATAAAAGCAAATATAATTGCATATCATGCGCTAAATAAGGCAAGTCTTTGAGGCCGCACTACATAAAAATGACTCTTCAAATATTAATTTTCTTAAAATTTGTGGTTTACAAATTTTAAAAGAATTCATATTTTTTACCTTTGGAAGAAAAAATAAAGAGTTCTTTCGTTTTAAAATGTTGCTAAAATGACCGTGGCGCTGCCATTAAAGTATTGCCAGTGTATACTTGCTATGATGTGACTGAACATGGGCTCATGAACTTGAATTTGGAACGACGAAATGTTCAATAAGCACAGATTAATCACACTCGCTCCATGTCCCGTCTGTGTGCGAGATACTGATATATGTTTAAAATTTGGCAGTATACCAGAAAGTAAAAAATATTTGTTCTATACATCATCATACATCTTCTCAAAACGAGTAGTGAATTTTTGCTCGTTCAAATTCAATATTATGAAATTTTCTATATAAATATATGACCAAAAATTGATCGTAATCGCATTGATTTTGGTTACAATGATGTCTACTATCATGCTGTCAAATGATGGCTTCATATGGTTAAAATTGCCAAAGCTTGGAAGTTATCATTCAAAAAACTAATATGGACAAACCAATATATAAACACTTATACAATTTTTATTCAAACATAAACTACAAACGATTCACGCGCTGTCTACTACCACAATGGTTTGCACTGCTTTTTTATCGATCATCGTCGCTGCCCTTCTAACTTCTAGCCACAGTTTGGCGAAGTTATGCATGAACAAATATTGTGACCCCAGTCTTCGTACCTGGTGATAACAGATATCACATGGAAACCCGTTATTATTTAAAAATACAGAAACCGGTTTGGTTTTTTGCTAATAATTAAAATCGGAAAAGTGAAAACCAGGTACAGCAATTACACATTGTGTACGAACTGCTATTCCGCTATTACCAATTTGCTGAAAACAGTTCTATAGTGGCTGTCAACTTTGCACTTCGATAAGCGCCTGTTAGCGAACAAACGTAATTTAATAGTAATACCATCTACGAAATGGCTTTATAGTTTAGCCCTTGATGTTCTCAAACAAAACCCGGTTAATCCAAATTTGTAAATTTGAGTTCGTGAAAAGTTCCGTTGTTTTCCTTCAATATTTGCGTGCGGTAAATTGCTTTGTTTCAATTGCAGGAGCAGTAACTAGTCGAATGCCTTATGTATCCTACAGCGTATATATATTACTATATTATAGAATTATAAATGTATAAATCTATATGCAGGCATTTTCGTGGGCACCTGTCTGGATATATGAATCTATAAAACATAATTTATCTTTAAGCTAATTTACTGGAGCTTGTAATTGTTTCTGTCCTAGTAGATGGCAGTCACCGTTTCTAAATCCACTAGCTTTTGCTTCTAAATTAATATGGTTTGATAAGTTTTAATAGCTAGTCAAATATTTTATATATCATACAGCGTGTATATTTACTTTATTACACAAATATAAATATATAAATCTATATACAGACAACTCTGGTGGCATCTGTGTGAACACATGATTCCATAACGCATAATTTATTTTATGCTAATTTTCTGTAGCTTATAATTGTTTCGATCTTGGTAGAAGGCAGTTATTGTTTCTAAATACAATAGCACAGCCTGATTGTATAGTTAACATACCGATATTATGAATAGGTAATTACACTCAATATTGTTTCGATATCAGTGCCGATGCTAAGTTAATGTAATTTTAATAATTTCAGGAAAACATTTTCATCCAAAGGACCGCTTGACATTTCGGAAAGCAGCTTCTCTATTGTCGGCTTGACACAGCCAGACCCATTCGTCCAATATTTTTGTCATTTGTTTGATGTTTCTTATGGTCTCGCTGAGAGTTTCATTCCAATTTGTGTTCCGCACAAAGTATTGTACGTCGAAGGTACCGAGACTTCAAACTATTCACAACAACGGCCTGATCTCGAATTAAAGGATACATTTGTAAAGAATGTTTCCGACGTGACAAAGAGGTATTGATACGCTGTTTTGGAATACAATGTATTCACAAGAATTGTTAGCCATATGTAATAACAGGAGGCAGCTGCATGGCGCAACTTCCTAACACCATGCCTATACGACCCCGGCTATCATAACCTCAAGGGCGGACCATAAGTTTAACAATTTAGCCACTTTTCTTGGTCAGACCCAAGAAGCTATGGACCTTAGCAGGCCGCAGGCGCGCTTTACGGGGTGTGTTCGGACCCCGCCCGACCGGTTGTGCACGTGTGTAGTATTATGGTATAATTGCTGAGGTGCACCAGGGTGGTTGACACCGAAACCTGCTCACAGGACATAATGTCAAACCGATATTCCCTATACTAATCTAAACGTTTTGCCTGACATAATTCAAAATAATATGCGTGATAGTTTTAGTTTTACAAGATAAATTATTGAGTTCCACTTGGCTTATTCCCGGTCGAACACTTTAGCCGTTTGTAGCCGATGTTGCCCCCACAGGGTTCCGACATTCCCTGAGAGGTTAACGTCGGATTACCTAATTGGTGACTTGCTAACTTGATTGCATTCGTATGTGATGACGAGGTTTTCTTAGTAAATTTTATTCTGGACTTAAGTGTGATATTTTCGTGAGTGAGTTCGATAGACAATTCCGTGGACCGCTCTCGCCATAATTCCGTTACACTTGTATATAAAGGTTGGTGGCGAACCACACGTATCAGGGCTTGGAATATTCCCTTCTTCAAGCCGTGGTACGTGGGATTGGTCCGTCCGTTCGGACGCACATATAGCGCTAGAAGACGAATAACGCGGGACACATAGAGTGATTTTAAGACTTTATTCGAGGTTATATACAATATAAGCCAAATATGGGCAGTCAGAGCGTCACACAAAAAGGAACACGTTGAAATAGTCGTACCCATTCATTCCATTGTCTATGTCCATGCAGGGAGAGGGCGGTGCGAGCGAATGCGTTCCCGGAAATACCGGACCAAAATCTATACCCGAGGCGTTCAATGTGAAACGTTAACTAAGTCAGCTATAGCTCGGGTTATGCGTTCTGGTGTGCTTCGAAATTCGCTCTCGATAACGCGCGGCGTTATACGCATTTAGAGGGCAGTGCGGGGAAAGGAGAGGGTTCGCTTTTTTACCGCATGGCTTCAGTAGAAAAGGGGTATGAATCGGGGTACGAGAAAAACATGGATCTATAGTGCAGGTTAAGACATGGTCGCATTTATCAAACCAACTATGCTACAAGTTATTACACAGTTAAAGACAAATAATTACTTATAATACAAGCGAGCGGATGCTAATGATCATTGTACAACTTGCGAGGTGCCTACATGGCAGTCAGATGTTAAAAACTCTGTCGGGTGTGCATTCCTTGTCCTGTAAATCCTGCCTAACATCCTTATCGAACAACGTTTGTCCCTTAGGACCGATTTTGCGCTAAATTGCTTTTGTCTCGGTGTTCCCAGTAGTCCAAGCGGGAGCTCGATTGTCCCTAGTCCTTAAAATTCGCGTAGGGTTAGCTGGTGACGGTGGAGGTTGATTTTGGTGGTGGAGCAATAGTTGAACTACATTATACTTGCTGGACATACAGCTGCTATTACTTTGAAGGGCAGCCCTTAGTCATTGTTTCGATAACCTAAACAGCTGGGGGCACGATCAAATGCCGTCTATGGCAATCTTCTAGGCGACCAATGTCGCTGTTCTAACAGTTTTGACGGGCGGTCGCGCTCGTCCCACAATTGGGGCAAGTTTTGCGCTCTGAGGTACGTTTGACATTTAGGTATGGGGCACGACGCGCTCTTGCAGTCGGCCAGTATTGCGCCAGTTCCCGTAGTTTTACTTGGCATAGCTGCTAAGCCTGCCGTTTCACGGTACTCATGGGCCACTGGGCCCCCTTGGCTTCCGAGACGCGTCCGCGCCACTCTCGGTTGGGGTTCCTTTGCTGGTTACTTTCCTTCTTCTTTGCCTCTGCTGGCTGTTCCTTCTTTTGTCCTCCCTCTCTCTAACTTATCCTATGGCCTTACTGCACTGCACACGTTGTAGTTGTACAGTGTCTCGACTGCATTATCGAAATTGTGCAGTCGAGTTATTACTAAAATTTTAACTAAATTTATCAGACCTCGATGGTCGAGTGGTTAATACTGAAAATTCTGCAGCGGGCTTAAATTCTCCGTGCAGGATCAAATCTCAGAACGGGAAAATGAAAAAGGACAAATACAGAAACTGTAAAAAAGCTAAATCGGGGCGTACATAGCACATAGCCTAACGGGCAACCAGACATAAAATAAAAGAATGGCTAAACTCAGCGATCAAGTCGCTCCAGAAAGAAACCGGGGTTTTGCACTTGCTCGATCTGAGGTCAAAACGATTTGGGGAAGGGCGCAACTTTTCTTTATTGAACTTTAGTATGGTGTGATTTTATTTTGAAATTGGGGGCACTATATAATGCCTTCAAAGTGTTATCCGCAGCTGGGACTGGCATCTGACCATGCCGACAGGTCGTTTTTGTCGAAAGTGGTTCCCTCGATACTATTGCCAAGCTTAAACCACGTATGCAGGTTGTTACGAACTTTGGTAGCTTTAATAGTTCAATTGAAATGATTCCGGAGCTAAATATTGCAGCGCCGTACTTTTAACGAGTTACTAGTGAGGGATGTCCGGTGGTTGTCAAGGGCTCGGGCGATCGAGGGTGGACTGCTATACAATGCTTAAATGAGGATCTACCAAGACACTGGCACTATATGAAAGCAAATTAATTCAACTACGGAAGTACGCAGAAATCACTCCGTTCAGGAAGCAAACACCTTATGCTCAAGCTGAGATACTTAGATTTTGTTTAGTCTTTTCTGTATTCCCAAATTTTCTTAATTCACCCTGATAAATGAAATTTTGGGGCTTCCTAAAGCCCAACGGAAGCTAGTCCTCCGTTCCTAACTGCGACGTCGGTTCGAGCTCAAGCAGCGGCATGAGCGTCGAACTGTCCATTAACTGTAAATTTGTAAACCATAACTGAAAACACTGAGGCTATTCCCTATTGTTGCAGCTTTCGTTTATCGGAAAATTTTACCGTGGTCAGCTCAGGAAAATTCTACAACCCTAACTCAAGAACTGCCAGTCATGTAAAACATGGACGAGAGGCGTCCATTTAAATTTGTCCATTATTTTTGTCTGTTTCTAAAGTTTCCCGTTTCCCGCATTTTTTTGTTTCCCGAGTCTCCCGTTTCTCAACTCTTTCCCGTTTCCTTTTCCAATTTCCAGTTTCCTAATTTTTCCGTTTGCCGTTTCCCAGCATTATGCAGTTTCAAAATACTTTACCGTTTCCATCGTTTTCCAGTTTCCTAATAATCCCTTTTCCCGAGATTCCCGAGTCCGAAGTTTCCCGTTTCCCACGTTTTCCAGTTTATGAATTTTTCCGTTTCCCAAGTTTCATGTTTCCCAATTTTATGCAGTTTCCAAACACTTTTCGGTTTCTCAGGTTTCCCGTTTTGTATGTTTTCGAGTTTCCTAATTTTCCTGTTTCCTAACATTATGCAGTTTCCAAACACTTTCCCGTCTGTCTAGTTTTCCGTTTCCCACATTTTTCCAGTTTCCCAATTTTTCCGTTTCCCGAGTTTCCGATTCCCAACTTTATGCAGTTTCCAAACACTTTCCGGCTTCTCAGGTTTCCTGTTTTGTATGTTTTCGAGTTTCCTAATTTTCCCGTTTCCCGTTTCTCAAGATTATGCAGTTTCGAAACACTTTAGTTCAACATTTGAATAAAGAATTTTTAAAGTTGTTCGTGAATGCGAACGTATAAAATCACAAAATTTGTTTGCGAACACGAACGTATATTCTTAAGCAAATGTTGTTCGCGAAATGCGTTCTTAAATAAATTTAGTTTTGTACGGATTATTTTGTCATAGAGAAATGCGCAACTGACATCACTATGAGCATATATGATTAAAATCACCAAGCATCAAATGTTTGTGAACATTTGCTTTGCGATGGAGATAATGACTTATTAATCGTACTCGCGCTGTGTTTGAATCTACAATTTATTAGTGAACATTTTATGGGCGAAATTGATCGCGAGCAAGTTCTTTTGTATATCGTATTCGACTATAATTCCAGGTTAACAATTTAATGATTGTACAAATTTGTTGAAAATTAAAAATATCAAAATTGTTTGTACCCTAAGCCATGGACCTCGCGCACGTAGGTTCAAGACACATGTGTGCTCTCTATATTATCTACTTTGATATCCCAAAAACTTTATTTTTCAATAATCCAGTTGGTATAGTTGTTTGTTCTCGACGTTCACAGAGAGGATTCACCTTGCCGAGTCGTATTGTGGTTTGATAGAGACCACAGTCGGCGACGTGGCCAACACCACGCAATATATCTGTTTCTCCACAGTGCAGATAAGATGGATACGGGTTTTGTTGTGTTGTTGAATTGCGCTTGGGCAGAGACGTAGTGTTTTGGTATATGCTGACCTAACAGGCTTCCGGAACACTTGACTGTGTAACCGGTGGAACACCAAAGGCCAATAAATGCGTCCTGCCCTTAAACGAAACTGGTTTCGCAAAATGTTCTCAAAGTTCTGTAGTGCTAATTCATTTTGTTTCGTAAGGCTTCGTTTTACCCAATTGTTGATGAATGCTGCGATTTCACTAACGGTTTATAAATATTTTATAAATTTTGCATTTTAGCCGAATTCGAAAATAATGCATAAACATTCGTTATATTTTGGATTCCCAAATAATTATTAATATGATATAATTATTGCCGATTCCCAAGTTTCCGATTCCCGAATTCCCGGTTCACAAAGTTCCAATTTTCAATTTCCAGATGCCCAATTTCACTAATTCAGCTTATCGAGTCCAAAATTCCAGTCTACCAAATTCCAGAGTATAAAAAAACTTGGATTCCAAAATTATCGATTCTCAAGTTTCTGAACCACAAATTTCCGTTTTCCACTTAACTGGTTTCCAGTTTCCCGATTCCCAGTTCTCCAATTCCCAAATGCCCAATTCCTAAATTCCTGACTCCTAGATTCCTGAGTCACAAATTTCTGATTCCCAAATTATTGATTCCCGTATAAACGATTCCCAAATTCCAATACCCACAATCCCACTTTTTCAATTCCCATATTCCCTGTTCCCAAATTCTCTATCCCCAAATTTCCGATTCCAAATTCCCGATTTTCCGATTCTCAAATTCCCGGTTTCTAAATTTACGAATACAAATACCTAATTCCTAAATTCCCGATTCCGAATTTCCCTATTCAATGTTATTATATATAACAGAAATATATTCGTTTCAAATTCCACGGAATTTTGGGAAGCCTCTTGGGCGCTGAATTTGATGTTGATTTTAGTCGTATAGCTCTCACAACACTTGTATGTGTATACAGTTATTTATGACTAAATACCAATGAGTTGCGTTCTCATATTGGAGCAATCGGTCTCACATGAAAGGCAATAAAATAAATTTTATGCTTTAAGACATTGGTTAAAACTGGAACAAAAGTTACGTCGAAGCCGATTCCCGATATTCCGAATACATGCTCGAAAATTTTTTCAAAACACTTGTTTTTCAACAACTATTATGAAAAATATACACTATATCGTTACCTCTACACATCCATCAGTATAAGTGATACTTATAATTCGAGTATATTTGTAAAAATATTCCAATTTCGTATTATCTCGAATGGTTAGGGCCCCATGTTATTGCGAACTATGGGACGCGTTTTAATATATATTCACTGAAACTCATTTCACTTCAGTGAATTCTGTGGTTAAAGCATTCCCTAAATCTCCTCAGCTCTCTTATTTATCCAGGTTCATTATCTTGGATTTGTCGTTTTGTACTACTAATATGCAAGTGAGACCGCACAGAACAGCTGTCACATTACGGAAATCGAACGGCTATTCGTCCAATGGAAACAATTACTTAGAACAATGAAAATGTTACCAGTTACTACAACCAATTTTGTGCGTTATGACAAGTGGAAATATTCCTACCCACCATGTTCATGACTGATTAGGCTGAGTCTACGAAATTCGCATTTTATTCTGCAATGTCTGTTTTTCTTCAAGCTGTGCTTTCAGACATGGGAGCACTTAAGACAAATACATACTTTTGTTTATTGCGAAATGCCATAACAATACAAAAATATGCATGGCCCACATATATACATGCACAGATCATGTAGTGCTTACAGTTAAAATTTGTAAAATGCGCGACGGTCCAGTTATATTCGTGATTTTCCTTCTTTTCAAATCTTTTGTTGGAAAAGATTCAGCAACGGCAAAACATGTGATATTTTGTCTGCGCAAAGACCATATGTGTCGCTGACGGAAGATGAGGCAGGGGGTTAGCGCCCTAAGAGTTGGCTCCTGCAGGCTTTGCATCCAATGGCCATCCACGTGTTGAAGCCAGGAGCAAAACTTTAGCAACACGTCGGATAAAACCGATAAAAATTGGGGTTAAATTGGCAACAATTGGGTCCAAATTGTTTAAATATGGGGCGTGCGGGCGGGGGGAGGGGGGGGGTGGAGGGGTGGTCGAAGGCCTACCCCTAATACCCTAAGGATCTTCT
This sequence comes from Trileptium ribeirensis, assembly GCA_030248225.1. Taxonomy (NCBI): domain Eukaryota; kingdom Metazoa; phylum Nematoda; class Enoplea; order Enoplida; family Thoracostomopsidae; genus Trileptium; species Trileptium ribeirensis. The sequence continues at coordinate 15,189 of JASANE010027562.1, forward strand.
CCCGACGGCCTCTCCACCGCTGATAGTGCATATCTCCTTAGTCGACAGAGGCTGGGCTCCCACGCCCGAAACATTTCGCGAGTTCTGTGTTCTCGTATTTTTTCGACTCGCTTCTAAAGATTTAATGGCTTGTTTGTTTCAAGAACATTTTAGTACTCCAAAATTATCATACATAATGCCCGATGTCCCAGGCAGCTGGGTAACCAGGGTGCTTCGGTTTTCCCATTGGGGCCCGGGTGGTTCGCGGATGCGGTGCCTATGGCTCTGCCTAAAGCACTTATGCGTTCGGGCAGGTGTCGTTTAACCTGTCAGGGGAAGCCGAGTCATCGTGGCAGGGCTCCGAAACTCAGAGATAGGGGTTATTCCCCCACCCTCCTATGAACGTGTATCAAACTTTCCTTTCTTTCCGCATCCATAAATTTCGCGGTTTTTAAATCATTCCTTGGTTTCACGTGATCGGCAATTCTCCGGCTTACACACTCGTCAAAATGTTTCAATTTTTTCTTTTAAAAATTTTGCAACTGCCCACTTCGACGAACACTCTGCTTTTTTATACGCAAAAAATTATTTCACGACATTTGATGATTTTACATTGGATTAAGAATTTTATTGCCGTTGTTTGTGTTTCTAAAGCGTTTTCTTTGTACCATAATTTCGCCAATTTGTTGTTTATGAAATATTGGCCTTTACACAGTACATGTTCACAGGGTGAAACATTGGTATTTATCCCACGTAAGTTCGGAGACATTCTCGGTACGCCTCTCAATTCCCCTGCGTGGTAGCGGGATGTCCTTTGAGGATCTGGACTGTGAACACTCCCTAGTCCGCGCCAAAAGGCACGTAAAATATTGGCAAAATAGACAACAATTGGGGAAGGTTGGCAAATTTCGGAGGAAAATTTAACAAAAAATTTGGTGTAATGAGCACAAATTAAAGAAAAATTTTGAGTCTCTTAAAATTTTCCCACAAGAGAGCCGAAAGGCTTTCCCACAGAGCATCTGTTACTTCCCTGATTCTTCGGAACTTTTGCATGTATTTTTTGCACCGTTCTCATATAAATTTCTGAATTTGATATTATGCTTTGTGCAAATGATAACATATGGAAGCTAGTATATTACTTGGCTATGTAACAGCATAAATAGCAAAAAGTGTTTGTTTTAATAACATTATGGTTGGTTGACCAGGCTACCGAGGGGGTTCCCGGTCCAAACGCGTCCTAAATCCCCAAAAATTCCCCAAATCTGCAGGTTGGTCACCAAATTCTTTATTATATCCCTCCCTTCATTCTACATCGTAGGTTTTATTTTGTTCCTTGTTTTCAAGTTTTTGTGTTTCTATTAGTGTTAATTTGCATAAATTAGCACTAATCTTGTTTATTAGCTAACTAATGTTAGTTCTGGTTTTCTGTTCTCTATCAGTCTGGAGGTTGCTTTCACAGAGTTAGGTGATCCGCTTACTTGCCTTTCGCCTAATTATGACATATAGTTTTGATTCAGCTAATTATATATGACTTGGTTAGTAGCCTGATGATTCTTCGACTTTCGATATACTAAAGCTCGATTATTCATCATTTGAATTTTTTTAACAATTGGTTACGTATTTACTGGTGGTTACCTAGCTATTTTGTCTTATATTTGAATAATATGTTCGATTATGAACGCTTTTGTTATTGAATTTAACGCCTTTACTTGGTTTGTCTTTGATTTAATGGTTGAACGGAGCCGCAAGTGGGTAATTAGAAAACTCCTGAAAATAGTGAAACCCTTGGCATACCTTAGCACTGGATGCAGAAGCAATGTTGAGTGGAATCTACTTCACAGCTAGGTATTTATCAGTTTAGTAATTTACCGTATTCCCCTTATTATTCCCAAATAAAACCTGAGCGAGCACGAGCTTTATTTAATCATAACTGTATTGGAAATAACACGCGCATAGCTGAACCGTCCAGCAGCGGGAACGTTAACAAAAGGAACTTGACTAGCCTGATTCTAAGGAAAAGGTTAAGGTAATCAAATAAACGTACGAGTCGAACCGCCCGGCGGCTACGTACCAACCCGAAAGGGAAAGTAATAGATATTTTTTACTCAGTATATCTAACAGTGAATAGCACTAAGGAAACTGAGTAGCGTCATTCTAAGGCAGAGGTTAAGATACTCAGATAAATATACTGATCGAACCGTCCGGCGATTTCGTGCCAACGTCAAAAGAGGAACTCATAAGGAAGTACTATTGTAATTCTAAGACATAAGTTAAGGTACTCAGATAAACGTACAGATCGGACCGCCCGGCGGTCTCGTATAGTCACGCAGCAGCGCCATCAGAAATAGTAATACGCTGACCTAATAACGCGCGCCAAGGAATAATCAATAATCCCCACCGGCATACTACTGGCCACGTGTACGGACTACACATCTTCGAGTGACGAATCCCGTCCCAATTTAATAATCCGATAGCCGCCATAATAAAATCATAGTCCACCCCTACCGCCCTTGAAATAAAACAAAATAACACATTATAACTGTCGGGGTCTACGAGGCTACAGGGAGAATCTCGGTGCGAACCTACCCCAAAGCCCCAAAAATTTCGTAAAACCCAACGTTTTTCACTAAATCACTTATTTCCCTCCCTCTCTTCTACGTCCTTATACTTTATTTTGTTTTGTTTTCGTTCAAAGATTATGCTAATTTGCATAATCTTTTGTTTTTCTTAGTAGCTAACAAGAAGTTAGCATTGTTTTAGTTTCAAGTATTCAGTCTAGAAGATCGATAGCAGGAACTGAACGTATTTGCGGATAGAGCTCTCAGGCGTATTTGTTTTCACGTAAAAAGAATTACGTGCTATTTATTCCGGGTTCTGGAGTTGTATAACTAGCATAAAGAATTATGCTTTGATTACGAACATGATTACTTTATTTTGTGTTTTCACTTAAATAGCTTGCATAGCTAATTCGATTCGACAGTTTTGTTGTTTTGTGGTTTTTGAAAGTTTAAAACGCAAATGCTGTGATTTTTGGTGTTATACTATCGGTCTTAAGGATGACATCGAGTGTACGGTTCTAAACCATTTGCGTAAAGAAATACGCCGGTTTTTGGAGATTATGTTAGTGATAAGAGCGGTGCTTGAATTTCGTTGCTTTGTATGTTTCGGGTTACAGAATTAACGTTGTGTGACGCAAGGACTTCACCAATATGTATTTTAAACAGTAACTAAATTAAATTAGTTAGTAATAATATTCCCTCATAAAAATAAGAAACATAGAGTGGCTTTAAAAGTATTTGCAGCGCTAACTTTAATCATAACGGTCTGGCCGTAGGTGCTTTCAAAGTAAATAACCGTGAGTACAGAGTAAACCCCGTGGAGTTTAGCTGGGTTAAATTACGTGAGTATACCAAGGGCGAGTTCGTGTCGAGGGTGAACAACATATTGGAATAATTCTCCACTGAACGCTGGTTCGTGTTAAACCGTCCGGGGCACGGAGATTTGTAGGGAAACTAGAGCGTAGGCTATCGCTACTAACTAGTTATAGCGTCGTTCGTTAGCCGTCCGGAGAGGGGCGTATTAATATATCTGGCACGTAATTTGCGTAATTCTAAGGAAGTAGGCTAAGGTAATTAAATAAACGTACGTGATTAGCCGTTCGCAGACCAATGTATCAACTCACAAGAGAAACTACTAAATTTTTAGAACGCAGCTATTAGCCCTCCGAAGATATATATTTGGTAATAAGGATCAGTACTAGCGTAAATCTAAGGCCGAGGTTAAGATACTTAAATACTCGTGCATGCTATGAGTCGTCTGGACGTGGCTGTACTAACCTCACAAGAGGGAATGTAATAAAAGTTTATAACCTAACCTGAAACTATCAGATAATTAACTAGAATAGTTCTGCGCTCAAATAAGCCAGTTGGCAACGAAGTTTGAGATATATACTAAAAGAGTCAAAAAATTGTGGTGTAGTCGGAAAGAATTGGCAAGAAGTATCAGAAGCACCGAGGTGTGTAGAAAAATAGACTTATTGGTCTAGACTAGTGGCTCAAATTATCAGTGGTACTAAAAATCTGTATCCCGTGTTTTGTTGCTTATTTTCCAAGGTGGCGTGATCTCCTAATTTGCATATTTTTTTTAATTTTATAATTTCATTTCATTATCAGTTCAGTTTTCGGGTTGAAATTTACCAAATTGGTCAAGTTTTCTGTCGTATTTATTTTCACATAGTTTTGTTATAAAATAGGGAATTTGTCATGAATGATTGACTTCCTTGTTCGGAAAATAACATCTGATATATTTGACTAATATCTATCTCAAAGCAAACCCAGTGTTTTATTGATCTCTAAGGACATATATACTGACGGTCTTGCCTACCACTTCTAGTATTAATGTTACCGGTATACTTCACTAGAAATAATAAGAAGCAAAACACATTACGTGTTTGTTGCGAACAGTTATAAACTAAATCAAGTCTAAACGGCGTATAGTAAATAAAACCCGGGAATTGCGTTGAATTTTACAGGTTACACGCTACGAAGTCACTGAGTGCCACTCAGAGGTGCTGACCCACAGCCTTCGGAGTCGAACTCTGACTCGGGTTCCTATAGCCAACAGTGTCTACCACCAGGGGTTAGCGCGTGGCACAACTCCCCATATGGTGACGCTGGTCATAATTTCGGTGTATCAATAAATCTCTGGGTGCTTGCGAATACTGGTATAGACCCAGGCCAATTTCATTCAATTACGGGTAGTGAGTAACAACAACTATACAAAGCGGGCCAATATTTTTGGAACTTAACGGCACTAGTTGTCGAATCGAAAAACGGGTTTGTTGCGAACGGTTATAAACTAAATCAAGTCTAAACGGCGTATAGTAAATAAAACCCGGGAATTGCGTTGAATTTTACAGGTTACACGCTACGAAGTCACTGAGTGCCACTCAGAGGTGCTGACCCACAGCCTTCGGAGTCGAACTCTGACTCGGGTTCCTACAGCCAACAGTGTCTACCACCAGGGGTTAGCGCATGGCACAACTCCCCATATGGTGACGCTGGTCATAATTCGGTGTATCAATAAATCTCTGGGTGCTTGCGAATACTGGTATAGACCCAGGCCAATTTCATTCAATTACGGGTAGTGAGTAACAACAACTATACAAAGCGGGCCAATATTTTTGGAACTTAACGGCACTAGTTGTCGAATCGAAAAACCAACTGGGTACAAATGGCGTGCGACTCCATAGCGACAGCGAATTTTGCCGAACATTATTATCGACGATAAATATACTTGTATTTGTAACTGTTTATAGACAGCGTAAAAATTTTCGACAGTAACAAAATGATGCGAACAGCACCAACGATTACCAAGCTGCCGACAATCCAGATGTTCAACGACGATTGGAATGAAAATCAACAGCCGGACCGCCAACTGTAGGTGTCAATCAGGAGGAGACAGGTATGTCCCATGTTCATGAACGTTTAGATAGTGGTACTGTACAAGAGCTCCTTGTCGCGGCTGGCACAAAATTATAACGTTCCTATGTTTTTTTGCCAATGCGAACTCTGCTTGGTGAGAGCATGACGGTATGGGTAATACATAATATATATTCTTATGTATCTGCCTATATAACTATACCTATAACTAGCAATGTAATTTTTAATTCTATATAAATTTATATAATGTATATTATATACGTATCAATTAAATATAAATTTCATTTCAAACATTTGTTTACACAAAAATTCATAAATTTTCACTCGAAATTACTTTTCTACCTCAAATTAAATTTTGAACCATCTTTTAAAACTAAATTCATCTTCATTTTCCTATAAATGACTTTTTCTTCAAAATTTGTAAAATTATAAACCTTTTCAAAATACTTTCATCTTTTTCAAACTTTAAATATCAAACTATTTTCAATTAAATTGTTTTTTCCTACTCTTAAAAATTTTACACTAACTAAATTATTGCCCTTATTCTTAACATCCAATTTTTTTAAACTTCTTAAATTTTATTATATATATTTTGTTTTAATATGAAGTCGTATATATTTTGTTGTGAGTTAAAAAAACTAGTTTGTTTCGTATTTGTTATATCATATTGTGCGAGTTCTTTTCTAAAATGCCTCTATATCATTACATGTTTACGTGTTTTATATATAGATGAAGTATTTCAGGCTAAACATATGTTACTCCAGTTTTAATAATGCCACGTCATTATCAAAAAGTCCCCAAGTAATACACAGATGAGTCTGTAAGGCGAGCGATAAAAGATGTTAATGATTTTTTTGTGACGTATTACAACTATATGTTGCATACAAGAGATAAACCAGAGTTTATGAGATTGGTTTCATTTACCCCAAGTAACTATATTATATAATATTCTTGTTAAGTAACGCTTTATAACTCTATGGTAGTTTGGCTGAGATAGTGCTACGCATATTAGTTACTTCTTGTTAGATTTACTTAGTACATTTTACTTTATTAACGTAAACTTCTTGAAATTATAAATTTCAATAAGTACTAAAATTTTTCCTTGTAAAATCCTTAAAATTTCACAATTTTTTAATTCAAATTTACGAAAATCGTATTCAAATTCAAAGTTCCTTACACAGAATATTAACTTGTACATACTTAGTATATAACGAGCAACCAAATCCGTGCATATTATTTCGTCATTGTCTTATCATGATCGACTACGGCGATTATCCCTCCAGACCTTGGAAACACGTCGGCTTCGAGCAGACCTGATCATGATATATCGTCTGGCGCATGGGCTTCTCGATTACCCATTAACATACTTCTTTAATATCATCCAACACAGCTCTACTCGCGGTCATCAACTGAAGTTGCGATCCAAATTTATTCCTTCCTGTAACACAACGCGACAAAGTTTTTCTTGTCGCTCTATTTCAGTCTGGAACGGCCTGGATTCCAGCGTCGTTTTTGCTCCGAATTTGCGTACCTTTAAGCTAAGATTACACGCATCGTCAGCATTACCAGATCTTTGACATCCTTTTTTGTCCTTGCCTCCTCGCTTTCTGTGTTTCAGAAAGTGCCACACGTTGTCATGCGAAGCCGATTCAAGTCGGCTTGTCGCCGCCTCAAGAGCTATCAGTTATGCAATGTGTGTTGTGCTGGCGGTGGCGATGAAGGTACGATAACGTTATTGTCCTGTTATTTGCTCATAACTTATTGAAATTCCTTAAACCCATTTATTACTTGATATACTAGAAATTTGTATTATTGATATGTAGGCTTTATCCAAGGAATCCATTTTCCGGGCATGAAGTTTAGATATATACTAAAAGAAAGTCGAAAAAGTGTAAAAAGAATTGGCTAGAAGTATCAGAAGCACCGAGGTGTGTAGAAAAATAGACTTATCGGTCAAGACTAGTGGCTCAAATTATCAGTGGTACTAAAGATCTGTATCCCGTGTTTTGTTGCTTATTTTCCAAGGTGGCGTGATCTCCTAATTTGCATAATTTTTTATAATTTCATTTCATTATCAGTTCAGTTTTCGGGTTGAAATTTACCAAATTGGTCAAGTTTTCTGTCGTATTTATTTTCACATAGTTTTGTTATAAAATAGGGAATTTGTCATGAAAGATTGACTTCCTTGTTCGGAAAATAACATCTGATATATTTGATTAATATCTATCTCAAAGCAAACCCAGTGTTTTATTGATCTCTAAGGACATATATACTGACGGTCTTGCCTACCACTTCTAGTATTAATGTTCCCGGTATAGTCGACCGGGGAAATATGACACTAAGTCAAACCTGGGGTAAAGATGACACACAAATATATCACGGGAACAAATGACATACGAAGACAGAAATATTGTCCAATCATAAAGCGAGATGTCTTCTATAACCACACCCATTAATATCGTTTGGCACTGTGAACACGCTACATACTACAATAAAACCTACCATATATTAAATGAACCAATCACAAAAACCAAAGTAACAGTGACGCGGTGCAACGTAGTATCTTTTGTGTTACAGCAAATATATTATGCTTTGGAGTAAATGTTAAGAATATGTTGACTTGTAGTAGTGTTACACGAAATGTCATTTACTCTAACGGTTACCTAGCTAGCGGCTGTGTCATCATTACCCTGTATACTTTGTGACGTTTTGGGGCAAATATGACACATTGTGTCAATTTTACCCCCGCTGTGTCAACTATACCCCAACATTGGTGTAATTATTTGGTACACAAATTCGAACCCATACGTTAACATAAATATATATATGTACTTGTTTTTCTATTGTTTTTTTATTAAACAGCGATGAAATATATCTACTTTACTAGCAATAAGTTATGGTACGTAAATATCAACGTAAAACGCCTATTACAAACCCAAATATTGAAGCTGCATTAAATGCGAAGGAAGCGGATGATAGTTTGAGTTTTCGCCAATTAGAGCTAGACTATAATGTTAATTACAAAACAATATACCGACATTGGATCTCCCGGAGTAAAGGGAACACAAGTGATTATTCGAACTGTGGGCGTAAACCTGTATTCACAGACGTCGAATGTGCGGAGCGCGATAGTATATTGGCTATGGCAGATTTGGGCTGGGCTCCTAACCTTATGGATATTGGTTCTATCGTGCAATCGTACGTGGCTTATAACGAACATGAAGTTGGACTGAGGGTGTTCAAGTGTGAAAAGGGCGAAAATCGGGGTCGCCCTGGTCCTGATTGGGTGGCTAGTTTTCTCAAGCAACAAAACTTATCGTTGAAACAGGCAACATCTTTAAGTGTACCACGTTATAATGCAATCCGTAACCCTTTTATCATATATCATTTCTATGAAGTGTTGGACAAAACTCAGCAAGCTTGGTCTGCAATCGTCACCCGACTGTATTTGAAACTGTGATGAGTCGGGGTTCCCCCACGATCCGAACAAGTGCTGTGTTGTTTCCGGTAGGGGTCAGAAGACTTTGCAGGTTGTAGCTGGCGCCGCAAGAGAAAATACCACTGTCGTAGCGGTTTGCTCAGCCGGTGGCCAGGTGCTTCCACCTCTGATTGTTCATTCTGGTCAGCAAGTACAAAGCACGTGGCGACCGAATGTGAAGCCTGATAATCCAAATTACCCTTGGCAATTTGCCAACAAATCCGGATGGATGGAGTCCGAAACATTCTTTGAGTGGTTCAAAGAATTTGAACAGCGAACTAGAATACTTGATCCGGTAACTGGTGAAACAAAGCCCCGAATTTTAATATTTGATGGACACATGTCGCACATTTGGCACGGTACTCGAAAACTTGCCCATGAAAAAAACATAACGCTTGCAAAATTGCCTCCTCACACAACGGAACTGATGCAGCCGCTGGACGTTGTCATATTTAAGCCGTTGAAAGACGAATGGCGAAAAATATTGCTGGATCACATGAGAAAAACGAAACGACCAATGAGCAAGGCCCAGTTTGCTGCGAGCATTTGCGAGGTTTGGGGTTCTAAATTTACTGCCGAACCGCCAAACATGCCTTCGCGGCTACCGGAATGTTTCCATGCAACAAAGAAAAGTATCCTCGACATCGATTTGATCCGTTGCTGTTGGCACGTTATTCCGAATGGGATAATAATGGTCGGCCTACTCCAGCACATGCAGAAATGGAGCTATATGAGCAGTCAAACCGTGATATTATACAAGACCAACCGAGCTGCAACACACCGGATTCTAGTTTGTCAACCGCTTGCGGTGCTAGCACATCAAGCTCGCCAGTCGAAACGCCAAGGTCATCAATGCATGCAATTCTTGCACCTGGTGATCACGCTGTGTTGTTTCGAGGAAAGCCTGGAAAACTAATCACAGTATTTGTGCCATTTAGTGATCCGACCCAAATGGTACCGATCACTGAAGCTTCGGAAACTACGCCGTCAATTGCTCCAAGGACCAGTTTTGCTACTATATTCTCCGAACGAATTAAAGAAACGATGAGTTCCAAGTCTTCTGATGTGCCAAGTACCTCAAAACGACGAAAGGTAAACCCTTATGGTGGACTGGTTACATGTGATGATCAATTTACGAAAGCAGATGAGCAGCCGACGAACAGCAAAGGCAAAGCTCTCGCCAAAAAGTTTGCGTCAAAAAAATTCACAGCTTGTCCATCCAGATCGAAACGCGTCGATGATGATGACAGTGACGATACATATGAACAAAGCAGTGACGCTGAAGAGGGCAACATAGTTATTCAGGGCATGTTCCCTCCTGCCAACGAGCGCCAAGCATGGTTGCATCTGCGTGACGTATGGAACACCCTTGCACCATCCGTCAGTGAAAGCGATGCTATTGGCAAATATTACGGATTGATATACACACCGCAAAATCCTAAAAAACCCATTCTGTACGTCGGGCGACTACTACGTCGACACTTTTTTGCTGAAAATGGGTCAGTAAAAAATTTGCAATTTGACTGTTTAGAACGCCCGAACCGCGCAGATCCGCTAAAAAGCTACATCAACTGTGGGGAAATTTTACATGAAACACCGCCACACGCCAAAGATGTTGACAATTTTTGCATATATGATGTGATCGCTGGCCCTTTGGAAATTGTGCCTTTTCCTCGAAAAACGGGAGTATGGCATGCACCAGCTTACGAACGACTACTCAAAACGTTTGGTGTTGTTGTTAACCTTCCCCGAAAGGCGGAGGCCGAGCGCTTGTTCGGCACAGAGGTGTCGAATATCTCAGGCGACAGAATTTGACCGAATGAGCAAACAGTAAGATTAATAAAATATATAATTTTAAATATTTAATTACAATTTATATTATGTAATAATATAATATATAAATGTTAAAATTATTATATATAATTCGTAAAGTTATGAAAATAAAAAAATTATATATATATACCATAAAATAATTTGACATTTTGAAATCAAAACTTGAGTTGGTGACCTTGCTTTCGAGTTGCAACTTCGGCGGGAGTTTACTACAACAATAAATTGCGGTCCAATCGGCGTAAACAAATATTGGTCTCATCGGTGCAATGCACAACGCGATTAGTCTGAAAAGCGATGCGTGGCTGCTTTATCCAAAGGGTGAGTACAGCATTTTGTCCTTGATGTTTCAGCTATCTTTAAAGAAGATTGTACACTTAGAATGCAATCACAAGTGATGGACATGGAAATTAGTATGCTAAAGTATTTTACACCGCGGCCATGTGCTGTCAGGTTTGCTACAACAAAAATAATGCAGTTAAAACAGAGTGTCAACTTTGCCCCAGATATGTGTCAACATTGCCCCAGCGGCTGGGTAAACATGACACATCTAGAACGCGTAATACCCATCGAACTGATGCTTAAATTGTAATACGAACGAGAGGCAGCAATGGTTGAGCAAGCATGGTTATTATTTACTATAACAATAATAAATATTTGCATGACCCGTTTCTTAACAAAACGTTTGTGAAAATTGTGTCATGTTTACCCCAACTTACTATATACTTCACTAGCAATAATAAGAAGTAAAACACATTACGTGTTTGTTGCGAACGGTTATAAACTAAATCAAGTCTAAACGGCGTATAGTAAATAAAACCCGGGAATGCGTTGAATTTTACAGGTTACACGCTACGAAGTCACTGAGTGCCACTCAGAGGTGCTGACCCACAGCCTTCGGAGTCGAACTCTGACTCGGGTTCCTACAGCCAACAGTGTCTACCACCAGGGGTTAGCGCGTGGCACAACTCCCCATATGGTGACGCTGGTCATAATTTCGGTGTATCAATAAATCTCTGGGTGCTTGCGAATACTGGTATAGACCCAGGCCAATTTCATTCAATTACGGGTAGTGAGTAACAACAACTATACAAAGCGGGCCAATATTTTTGGAATTTAACGGCACTAGTTGTCGAATCGAAAAACGGGTTTGTTGCGAACGGTTATAAACTAAATCAAGTCTAAACGGCGTATAGTAAATAACATCCGGGAATTTCGTTGAATTTTACAGGTTACACGCTGCGAAGTCACTGAGTGCCACTCAGAGGTGCTGACCCACAGCCTTCGGAGTCGAACTCTGACTCGGGTTCCTACAGCCAACAGTGTCTACCACCAGGGGTTAGCGCGTGGCACAACTCCCCATATGGTGACGCTGGTCGTAATTTCGGTGTATCAATAAATCTCTGGGTGCTTGCGAATACTGGTATAGACCCAGGCCAATTTCATTCAATTACGGGTAGTGAGTAACAACAACTATACAAAGCGGGCCAATATTTTTGGAACTTAACGGCACTAGTTGTCGAGTCGAAAAACCAACTGGGTACAAATGGCGTGCGACTCCATAGCGACAGCGAATTTTGCCGAACATTATTATCGACGATAAGTATACTTGTATTTGTAACTGTTTATAGACAGCGTAAAAGTTTTCGACAGTAACAAAATGATGCGAACAGCGCCAACGATTACCAAGCTGCCGACAATCCAGATGTTCAACGATGATTGGAATGAAAATCAACAGCCGGACCGCCAACTGTAGGTGTCAATCAGGAGGAGACAGGTATGTCCCATGTTCATGAACGTTTGGATAGTGGTACTGTACAAGAGCTCCTTGTCGCGGCTGGCACAAAATTATAACGTTCCTATGTTCTTTTGCCAATGCGAACTCTGCCTGGTGAGAGCATGACGGTATGGGTAATACATAATATATATTCTTATGTATCTGCCTATATAACTATACCTATAACTAGCTATGTAATTTTTAAATCTATATAAATTTATATAATGTATATTATATACGTATCAATTAAATATAAATTTCATTTCAAACATTTGTTTACACAAAAATTCATAAATTTTCACTCGAAATTACTTTTCTACCTCAAATTTTGAACCATCTTTTAAAACTAAATTCATCTTCATTTTCCTATAAATGACTTTTTCTTCAAAATTTTTAAAATTATAAACCTTTTCAAAATACTTTCATCTTTTTCAAACTTTAAATATCAAACTATTTTCAATTAAATTGTTTTTTCCTACTCTTAAAAATTTTACACTAACTAAATTATTGCCCTTATTCTTAACATCCAATTTTTTTAAACTTCTTAAATTTTATTATATATATTTTGTTTTAATATGAAGTCGTATATATTTTGTTGTGAGTTAAAAAACTCGTTTGTTTCGTATTTGTTATATCATATTGTGCGAGTTCTTTTCTAAAATGCCTCTATGTCATTACATGTTTACGTGTTTTATATATAGATGAAGTATTTCAGGCTAAACATATGTTACTCCAGTTTTAATAATGCCACGTCATTATCAAAAAGTCCCCAAGTAATACACAGATGAGTCTGTAAGGCGAGCGATAAAAGATGTTAATGATTTTTTTGTGACGTATTACAACTATATGTTGCATACAAGAGATAAACCAGAGTTTATGAGATTGGTTTCATTTACCCCAAGTAACTATATTATATAATATTCTTGTTAAGTAACGCTTTATAATTCTATGGTAGTTTGGCTGAGATAGTGCTACGCATATTAGTTACTTCTTGTTAGATTTACTTAGTAGATTTTACTTTATTAACGTAAACTTGTTGAAATTATAAATTTCAATAAGTACTAAAATTTTTCCTTCTAAAATCCTTAAAATTTCACAATTTTTTAATTCACATTTACGAAAATCTTATTCAAATTCAAAGTTCCTTACACAGAATATCAACTTGTACATACTTAGTATATAACGTTATTGTCCTGTTATTTGCTCATAACTTATTGAAATTCCTTAAACCCATTTATTAAATTATATGATAAATTTATTGATATTTTGGCTTTATCCGAATCCCATTTCGCGGACATGATTCATTCTGATTGTATTGGTCTGGCGTTCAGTTGGTAGTTGACACGCATTAGGTTGGTCGTTTTATATACGTTATCGTTCAGTATAGTTTCCGTAAAATTCGGCGTAAAAGTCATGTTTTTGTGTTATTTCTAGTTTAGATTTAAAGTGTCCAAGTTCGAGGTAAGATAAGCTGCAACTGGACTAAAACGGTGTTGTATGCCGGGAGAGCGTAAAGTGCCTGTTGCAGCGTAGCATCGTATTTGTTCGAGAAATTGGTCTATCTCAAGTACCAATGCCTGCGTCAAGTAATAGCAATTTCGGGTATTTTTTGTTATTAGCTAACGACACATGTAGCTAGGCGCCAGGTGGGGAAAGCGGTTTTAAACTTTGTGGAAGCGCTGTTGTTTGACCTATCACACCGTGGTTAGTTTTCGACTACGATTGGCACTCGTTTTGTTTCGGAGATCAGGGGCCACTGAGCTAGCGGTTTTCTATACCAACTGGAATTGTATCATAAAACTTACTTATTTTGTTCATTAAAGCCAAATGCTATGAAGGTAATCGAATCCAGTTGATCAAATATTTTGTATGACGAGAGTAGAGTGCTTCATGACTATTGTGTCGAAGTTGTATCGATATGTCGATGATTGAAACAAAGAGTGAAACTTCATTTTAATAAGCTTAGGGTTGACAATGGAGTTGGCTAACTGAAGACTGACGAGACAGAGAAATGTTTTGGGTATTTGACGTTTTGGAAGGTTTTCAAGTTTGTTGTGTTATATCGCTTTCTTTGTTATATCTGTATTTCGATTTAATGGATAGAACATAAGATCTACAGGTAAGACCACTTAATTTAGGAAGTTAAGAACTTGTGCAAAATGTTTTATAACTATAATACACGGTGTTGAAAAGGCCAATTAGGCAGGCAGTCTTCCTAGCGTGGGTTAGCAGTGGTAGTTGTGAAACATAATAGGATCAGTATACGTTGCGTGCAAAATACTGACAAGTATTAAATTTATAAACCAACGTCGTCTGTTGTGTCATTAGCCATAGAGCGTTATTGCGTCAACTACCGAATCAGTGTGATAACGTGTGTGCTTTATTGTTGCCTATTTATTATTTAGGACAACTTTGTGCGTTTCACATTCAAGTACCTAGTTACTAAGTTACATCTAATTACCTACCCTACACCCGTATACTAGTACGCCGGGAACAGTGCTCGCGCAACTCGGATATTGTATGAAATAATCGTGGTGGTCTTTTTGTTTACTCGTTATAGTATTCGAGCTCGGAGCCACATCTGCCACACATTAGTTAATTCAACGATCAGAAAGATTCAAACTCTGAAACTGCTTGATGAATTGGGAAATGACAATATTTCACAAAATATTTTGACAAATCAGAAGTCGCCTCAATAGGCGAATAGACTAGATCGAGCCTAGGAACAATCAAAATTGCACAGCAACAGCGATCTACATCGGCTGAAATTTTTCAAGATGTTGACTCTGTCCTAACTGAATTAAAATTTTGCGAGATAGACAAAAGCATGGGATTTAAAAATTATTTTGCAAAATTGCAACAGATGCACCAACACATTACGTGCCTAGAAACAAATCACAAAAACACTGTTGTAAAACAAGTGACTGCAATTCTAAATCTGTTCTGTTTTATGTAATACTTGCAATCACGTAGCCAACTCAGACATGCTGTGTCAAATTCAAAAATCAGAAAATTTCGAGCCACGCTCTGGCGCCCATGTGTACGAGTACGTGTCGGACATGTGTGCAACGAGTACGACTGGTGCGTCGCTAGTGCTGATAAGTCAAAATTCTTTTTCGCTCGATTATTTAATGAGAATGATTTCGATTCAAGTTCTGGTACCCATATGGGCAAAAGGTGCACCGAAACTCAAAATCACAGTGATTCATTTTCGCAAAATAATTTCGATCGCGACGAAATCACCGCCCCGAGACGTGGAACGGGACTCCGGGCCGGTCAGTTCATTTCCAATTGGGTTCAGGTACTGGTCCTGATGCTGGTATTGGTCATGCTGCCAACGAGGGCAACCTAACTCATACAGCATATGGCAGGGCCACGACTGGTAAATCGATCGTTGTGCAATCGAAATGAAATATCCGATCGATGGTGGAATGATCGGAGCGCCGATGACGGTGGACATAGGCGAACCAGAACGCCGATAAATCAAAAAGGCCTCGCACGCTGATGCAAGCTTCCAGAATTGCCAACTAAACGGTCAGTTAGACTTAAACGCCGTATTTAATTTTACAACTATTCTGTTAATACCACAACAAACACAAATCACTGACATAGTCACACAGCTCGTTCGACCTAATAAGGGCAAAGGTCGTATCGCAAGGTGTCAAAGGATCCCTCCGCTTCCTTAGATAATACCACATCCCCATGGTATCCAAGTACTTTGAGGTGACATCAAAAATAATCGTCCAAACAATAAAAGGTTAAAATAAAAATTAACAATACCGCTACTGCTTTTATTTCAATTATTTATGATATATACATTCTGGCGTAAAATGAAGCGCTGGCGTGCTAGCAAATGCGCAACAAACAGGACCTCAAAAAACACCATACAACCATATCCGAGACATTTCTGCAGCTAAGAGTCTGCAGGAAAAACTTTGGTCATGTGGAGAGACCATAACCCTGATTTATGTTTATTGTGTTGTTTATTAAGTATCGTAGTTTCAGTGCATTAAGAACGAGGAAGAAGATGTTTGTAAATGATAAAAAAGATGAAAATCTTATGTCTTGTTTTATTTTTAAATATTATGTACAGTTCGCAATACTCTTGATTTTGCAGCTATAATGTTGTTTAAAATAGCACTAACGTAAAAGTTCAATGAACACTTTAGCGACTGGTTGAAACGTCAGGTGCGGTATTCAAGTGTAAAGAATTTTTCAAAATAATTTTATGATAAAGCTGAGGATACTTTTCAAACGTTGCGAGGGATTCCTTTTGAATTGTCGTTTAATAATTTTCCATAACTTATTTGAAAGCGATAATGTTAAATTGTCTCATCTGTCACTGTTTTGTTATACCGGTTTCTTATTTATAACATTTGATTTAATTTATCGCAGTGGTGCTGCTATATTGCTGCCTATAAAGACAAATTATACCTTCTAATAAATCCAAAAAGAATACAATCAAATGAAGCATCATCGCATGTATATTACTTAGCATATTTAAATATGCGATAGGTTAATTCGTTGTTGGTATGTTATCGAATAATCATGTCGTTGAATTGGGTTCGTCAAATCGAATTGTTGCTGTTGCTATACCGAATCATCGATCTTCACTGCATTCGAAATCTCAGCAGTCGACACAGCAGAGTTGTCTTAACGAATCAGCCTTTCATAAGAAATCTGTCCCAAACAGCGCTGGTCTCAGTCGTAGCGTGGAGCAACAGTTATGGATGCGCTCAGACCGATCGCCGTCTTTGATTGCGGCTCGTCGACGTAAGCGAACGGAAAGTAACCGGTCGGGTGGCGGTAGTCGGGTTGCTGCTGTTGGTGGTGTATTGGCAAATGTCGTTCTGTCTAGCATCGGATTTTCGTCGAATTCGAATAGTGAACGCTTCAATAATTCATTTACGTCTTCATCAAGGTGTGTGTTTTAAGAATTGTGTAATTAAATCGGTATTGCGGTTTGTCATAAATTATTTTTGAACGGCGTGATATTGTTCTCATGTCGTAGTTGTGCTACCCTACACCTATAATAACTTAGTTAAACTAATTACTTTTATTTAAGAATAACAGTTATCGTAAAGTGTAGTTGCCGAAACGCACGGAACCTCAATATTTATTGAGTTCGTTGAGTCTTTAGTGTCTCGAATTAGTTTTCAATAAATAATTTACTTTTTTCATATTGCAAAATGTCTCCTTTATGGCGTCTGCTACCACAATATCTTTTATTTGCTGGGTGTAAAATTGTAGTTTTTTGCTTTTCGTATTATATCAGGTTGACATCTATAATTGCATTTTAACATAGGGTGTGTCAACAAATACTAATATCAACTTCGATAGCTTGGTCCTGTATACTGTCCAAAGTACAATGGTTGTTTAGAGTCTGGCTGTCCAAAGTACAATGGTTGTTTAGAGTCTGGCAGTATAATGTTTGTTCTCCGTATTTTTATATAGTACACTTCATGTATCTATCTCTGCATAGGATCAGTGTTGAAAATAATGCAGAATTCTATTTTTTACCCCTTAACAACTCATAATTAGTGTAAGATGTAGCTATGCTAAGCACTGTGTTAAGAATGTTTATTTTACTTTAACCATTTTGCAGGGAATAACCGGAACCGGAAACAGCATCAGGAACCGTCCATTTAAACAGGATTTGGAACCGGAACCTGGTCTTCGAAATTTATTATATATAGTAAAACAGATAAAGAAATGAAAGTATAGTGGATTTATAATGTACTAAAAATAAGTTTTACATTAAACTTAATGTTTTGCGATGGCATTATTGCCTTTCTGAAACTTTAAGGGGACTGAGGAAGCTAATAATATTTACTTATCCATCAATATGGCGGTTTTTGGACACCCAGAGCAAAAATGCCTTCCAGTATACACCCTTGCGTATACTGCGTCAAATTGAATGTACTTAGAACGAATGAAGCGTAGAATAAATACTTTCTCTCTGTCTCCAGTCGTCTTCCTTTACTACAAATACGTTTGTTACTTGTTATTCTGTAGGAAACTTGAAATTATTGGTTTATATGGTTCTAAGAGAAAATAATAGAAGGTATTTTCTAATCAGGGGTCAGGTACACTGCTTAGGCTAGCGTTGGGCAACCGGCGCACGTCAGTTAGACGACAATGATGATAAATTTCTAATCAGAAGGCTATAAATGAGACAAACTGTGATACTGCTCGCATAGTTTCAATAAATACAGTTCAGTGCCAAGAACGCAATTTCTAGCTGCGTTACAGATAATGTTACTTTACTTCAATGTAGACTAATTTCCAAAGTTTACAGGCGCACTATGTGGTGCGTGACTCAATTTATGATAGCCAAGCATACGCTAAGTACTTATACGTAATCTATACTCTGTTACCGAGTTGGACCGGTTTCATTCTAACATATAATTTCAGATTTTGCAGATTTCTGAATGTGTAAAATAGCTGCTACAACCTGGCTTAGTTTTGTTAACATACTCCTACAGGTTAAGATATAAAATTCCTACTGAAATTATGTGTCCTACTTCAGTTTCATGCGGCTAATTGCTGAGGTAATCTTTCGCTTGGTTGTATTGGAACTTAATCATTGTAGATATATATTACATATGTTTGGACCACAAATGAAGCAAAAATGTGGAAAATTTTAAAACAAAAAATTTAAACCGGAATTCCGGTTCTGGTATGGTTTTTACCCTTTGCCGGAACCGCAACCGAAACAAGATTTTCGCCGGAACCGGAATTCCGGTTACGCCCTGCCATTTTGGTAGGGAAAGTAAATAGTCGAAAGAACGTTCAAGTTCGCACGCATTTCAGGTATTTAGTAAATTATTAATCTGCATTATTGCATATGAAATTGCGAAATATACATCGCTTCGTTTTTGATTCGGGGTGACAATAACACCAGCTACATTCTTCGTTGTTTGTGTAAATGTACTTATCTAATTGTCTCGCTTCACCATATACTTAAAAATTTGTCATGACGCAACGGGGTGTCTGTTTCATTACCAGTGGGCGTGAAAAGCACACCACCAGTTCACCGTGGGGTTTGATGCTTCAGTGTTTTCAAATGTAGATTGCTAAAACAGTTAATGAATGGTGTCAGAAAAGTTGTCGTTAATTGATATTTAATGTCATTTTTTAATAAATCTTAGGTAATTTAATCAGATTTTTAACTTAAGTACCACGGAAACTCATAATAAAATTTGAAATGAATAATGGGTCAGAACAACGGAGAGCACCGGGATTTATTAGGGAGAGTCAGCAAATTTCTTTCGTCACCTATCTGCATTAGCCAAATCATTATGGTATCGTCTACGAATATCACATATGGTAGATGTTTTTATATTTTTAATATTTTATAATATATTATATATACAGCTTATACACTGAATATTTTGATATTTCGTCATGTTTATCAATATCATCTGTTATATATATGTAATACAAATCTATCCAAATTTTTTACTTATCTATCCTAATCTGATACATTTAGGTCTTTCGCACAGTGGCGTCACTTTAGTAAGTTAATGTTGCACATTTTATGCTGCGTCAGAACATTCTTAGTGTTCAGCTGAAACGTCTGAGATTTGCTGACAACTGTTCTTATTGATACTAAAAAAAATTACTTCAACTTTTCATTTTGTCATATATTTATACTATTTGTATAACCTTATTAGAATTTTGTTTGTGTACATCATTATTGAGCGAAGCGTTTTTATTTTCTGTCTGGGAGTAAAAAGTCGATGTCTGTTCGTCTGTCCTTCCGTTCGTACGTTAGTCTTTCAGGGATCTCAAGAATCACTGAACCTATTTCAAAAAAATTTTTTTTTGTTTGAAAGTTTATCACGTGAGGATGTGCATCTGATATTTTAGAAGTTTGGCAACTTGCCAATTTTATCATTAGTTAAGCTAATTAGCTAATTAACACCCTAATTAAGCTCATAACAGCTTAATTATTGGTCGTAGAGTCGTTTTAGCGGCATATGCCCTGGGGTTTTCAGGTATGGCGAGTAGCAACTCTTATATTTTTAAGCCGTCACTCTTCTCAAAAAATGTAGTTCCACTACGACAGGTGTATTTCGATTTATTTTATATATTCTGATGTTTGAGGATATTATATTTAAGCTCAGCGACTTTGTATCCGGACGCTCCTGACGGCGGTTATGGATGGGTGGTCGTATTTGCTGCATTCGTTTCGTTGCTCATTGCAGACGGTATTGGCTTTAGCTTTGGAGTGTTATACAAACGAATTCAGCAGTATTTCAATGCATCGAAGGTAAATGATTGTATCACTAGGATTTTCGCTGTATATTAACAAAAGTATAAGCCTATATAGAAAGAAGCTGTAAATGTTATAGGAGTTTGGTAGTCGACAAATCAGTGTAACTTAAAAAGTTTAAAGATTAATGATGGCTTGGTGAATTGAGAAATATTGATGTACATGCAGATACGTAAAATTTGTTGATCTGTACGTACTAATATCTTATGATCAATTTATGACGAACTATAGCAAAATGCATTTTCGGTTTCCTATATGTTCGTTAGTTTCATCTTCAGGAGACTGTTATTGAGAGTAGTTTTTGAAACTGAACATCATCGTTGCTCATTAATACGTTGTCGATGTTGTGTGGGAAGAATACGTACGCATGCTGTAACATTTAAATACAAACCGTCTTAACTACGAAATAAAATTTTTTTAAAAACATTAATTTAACTCGAATATCTATTATCTGATTATGACTGTTCAGACTTGGCGCAAACATTAAGATAGTTTACACGTACTGCTCGTGTTACACATGTATGTTGTTACATGGTTGTGTCAATATCGTTTGATAATACGAGCTGATTGGTACATAATGTATGAACAACATACAGTCGCGGCCAAAAATAAGCGCAATCAAAAACCATCGAAATTTCGTTTAATCGCAAGCGTTGAAATTGCCCCAGCACCCCCTGGTATTTTGAAGCAACACCAAAAATGATCGTCCTAACAAAAAACGGTTATAACAAAAATCACTACTATTACTAGTTATATTTCGACTACTTATACCAAACATTTATGTAAAAACGATACATGAAAAGATATGAAATGAACAACATAAATGCATGAAAAACACGAAAAATCCAATTATAAAACCTATATGTTGACCTGGGGGTACGGTTCTCTCAGGCAACTAGTGTATTTAAGTTCTCTCCAGTTAGGAGCTGGTCCCCCCAGTTCAACCGCATCCCAAGTTAAATTTTAGCTCCTAGGGGACCCCAGTTCTAAGCACCTCAGGTAAAATTTTGGGAGCCAGGGGACCCCCAGCTCAAAGCCCCCAGGTAAAATTTTGGGAGCTAGCGGATCTCCAGCTCAAAGCCCCCAGATAAAATTTTTGTATCTAGGGGACCCCCAGCTCAAAGCACCCCGGTAAAATTTTGGTCCTCTAATGAGGCCAGTTGCTGCACATTGTATTCTGCTGTTTTAATTATCAGAGCGTAGTGTAACGTAGTGGAGATTGTGTGTTGCAGGGGTGAAAACTTTTAAATTCCATCTCTGTGTGTGCGTGATCGGCCATAACTCGGAAACGACTTAACCGATTTTCATGATCTTGGGGTGGGTCATTCGAACCGGTATAGTAGATCTATCGGCTCATTCGAACCGGCATAGTCGTTTTATCGGCTCATTCGAACTGGAATAGTCGATTTATCGTGTACATTCCCAAGCGTTTTTGATTTGAGGGCTGGCTCCGTTCTCATGGGTCAAAATGAGGGTTTTGTCCATTTTAGTATATACCCTTCACGAAAGCAAGGTTATTTTTATTTTAACTTTCAAGTTTTTTCTCTTGCTGGTTTTATTTCATCGTAAAATGATAAATGCCGATACATCTTTTTCGTTTTTCGATTAAGACTCCGATTCTGGCGTTATTGGGGTTTGAGGCATGACGCCATCGTGGTTCTTTTGACCCAAAATTCGGAAATTTGTTCTGACGTCCTGGGTGGCAGGAAAGTTTCGCCAGAGCCTACTCGCCCTGTAGCCAGAATAGAAGTTAGGACGTGGGTTATGGCTAGGATGTATAAAAAATTTGTTCGCAGACGGAAAAAGCTAAATTTATAGCTTTATGAAGGAGATTATAGCTGAACCAACTCCAGCAAGGGAAAAATTTTTGTTAATCTAAACATGGATGGTCTATGACAGTGTGTTCAAATAACTGACCGTTGCTGATTAAGAGGTTATATGTAACCAAAATGAAACAGCTAGGCATGTTTGTTAACGTTCCCAAGATGTATTGAGAAATGCCAATTTAGGTAAAGATAAACTTAATATGAGATCACAAGGAAAGGTATTCAGTGAATTCTAACCTTTTTAATCCGTGCTCTCTGTTTGCTGAACATTTTGCCAGGTGGCACAAGCCGGTGCCCACTAGTTCGCAAAGAGCGGACATTTTGCCTATAGAAAAACGGTTAAAAATAGTGTCAGACACGCTGCCGAAACCTTTTTAATGGAGAGAAAGGCTACTTTTAAGGAAATTTTTTGCTAAATTTGCGAAAATCTTGGCTTTATTAATCAATTTTTGTATAAATTTTAATCAAATTTTATGTCATTTAGGGGTGTTTTATCGAGTGTAAACAAACAATTTTGCCAAGAGGCGCTGAACCAGGGGTACCTGGTTTTACCAGGGGGCACTTGACAAGTACCAGGGCCTTTAACCCTTTCCTCCCTATTTGGAGAGCCCAGATTATCGAAACGGAGCAAGAGCGAGCGGAGTGAGCAGAGTTTCCATTCACGGCGCTAGGGGAAAATCGTGAAAATTTCTTTTTTGTCTGTCGCCGTTATTCATAATTCATTTTCGGATGTCGCAAATTTTCTTTTTCGATAGTAAAAGTAATGGCGATTCATTTTGGCTGAACACGAACAGTTTCGACCCATCTTCAGGCCAAAATGGCAAAAAACAGGGTCTTTGCCAAATACGGCTACCTGTGTCTTGCGACACAGCTTCGCATCGAAAAATACAGATCACTTTGAGGCCAGGGTTAGTTCATCGATATATACAACTTTGCTGACCACTAATATTTTGTGGGACCACTCTCTGGTCCATTGTGGGCGCGAGTATGCTTCGTCGACAAAAATAGCGATTTTTCAAATTTCGCCGTGTTACTGCTTGTTTTTACCTTACAATGAGCGCTTATTACGCCATGAATCACGCTGAATAGCATGGTTTTGCTATGTAGGGTCAAACTTGACTATATTATACTTTTAATGGGGTTTCAAGAGTTTTACAGTCGACGAAGCCATTTCAAAAATTAGTGAGTATTCATTTTATCAAATTATGTCTTATGAGTGCCTATTGGGTTATCAAGCGCGGTGAATATGATAGTTTTGCTATCTAGAGTCCAACTTGACTATATATTATACCTTTTCATGGTGTCTCAAGGGTTTTACGATTGACGAAACCGATTTCCAAAATTAGTGAGTTTTCATTTGTCGGATTATGTCTTATGAGTGCCTATTAGGTTATCAAGCGCGCTGAATATGATAGTTTTGCTATTTAGAGTCCAACTTGATTATACATTATACCTTTTCATGGTGTCTCAAGGGTTTTACGATCGACGAAACCGATTTCCAAAATTAGTGAGTTTTCATTTGTCGGATTATGTCTTATGAGTGCCTATTAGGTTAGCAAGCGCGCTGAATATGATAGTTTTGCTATTTAGAGTCCAACTTGACTATACATTATATCTTTTCATGGTGTCTCAAGGGTTTTACGATCGACGAACATGATTTCTAAAATGAGCGTTATCCTTTGTCTCTTTTTGTATCGTGCGCGGGGCATCAACAATGGCATATATATGTAGGTCTTTCTGAACACTAAACACAATGATGTGGTTATCTAAAGTCCAGTGTTTATATTTCATGTCATTTTATGTGTATTCAATGGGTTTAGGGTCAATGAACCCGATTTCCAGAATTGTCATCAGTGGTTTGGTTGCGTACAGCTCATCAAAAATTGTCTATACGGGTTTTCCGGTCGGGTGAGTGGATTGTTATCTAGAAAACCAAACAAAAACTTGATGTGTTGTCAGTTGTTTTCGATTGGTTTAGGGTCTTCGAGGTTTTAAGGTTGTAGTACATAAAACGCAGCCTGTGTCACAAGTGATTAAATTCGAGTGGAACGAGAATTTTCAATTTTGGCTCTGGAGTGGGGGTTTGAGGAGGTCCTGTCTCTGTGTGTGTGTCGCACCTGGATCTCGAGAACGGTTGGGCGGAGTTTGATGCAAGATAGCTCATTCGAACTTCGATTTAGATATTGTGACGGAGCCCGAGTTTTTAATTTTTTCCCGTGGGAAAAGTTATGGGGCAAAATGACGTCATTTTGGCCCATTTTTCGGGCACCCCTCCAGTTTTTGCGACTTTTATCAATAAGTAAACGAGTTATCCGCAAACTAATAGGCCTATTCCATGTAGCTTTACCAGGGCTTTCCAATGATATATAACAAGTTTTTCAACTACTTCCCAATCTGGAGTCTATAAGCTTATAGTTGGCGCCAAATTTTATATTTGATGAAAAGTCGTGGGAAATGCACCTAAATGTGTGTTTTTTGTTGCTTTTAGTGTCTTATATGGGGTTTTCTGGGCAGAAAAACTCATTGCAAGTGTTAAAAATATTGTTGGGCATATATATTTTACACATCTGATTATACTTGGCATAAAAAATGACGTTTTCGAAATTTTTGGCGAGAAGTCGTGGGAAAAGCAGCTGAATGTGTGTTTATTGTTGGTTTTAGTGTCGGATATGGGGTTTTTTGGGCCGACAAGCTCATTGCGAATGTCAAAAATAATGTGTGGCAAATATTTTTCACACTTCTGCTTCGGGGGATTGTTCTCACTACTCGAATTCTGGCTCGCAAGCGAGCTTCACTAGTTAAACAAAATGATAACTTAAAAACGTATCCATGCTCGCTCTGTTTCACCTCGCTTGCGAGAAACTAGTTATTTTTCTATCTACTAACAGTAAGAAATAACGTATTTTAGGATATAGATACAAGGACAGCGATCGTGTTACATTTTAGTGTCAGTTATTCGATTGGAATCCGTGGAATAAACGATTCTTATCTAACATATCGTTTATTCTTGTGCTTAATTCCTGACCTCCCCTGTTAGAAAAAAGACTAACAGCATGATTTTTTGACTGCCACAGCATTTCGGTAGTCCGCAGTAAATTGTGGCTTCCTCCAGGTCGAGCACGCAGGACTTTCCAGCTACTTGAAGTGACTTAAACATAACTGTTAGAAGAGAAACTCAGTAAGAAAACTTAATATTACTGATTTCCATTAATGGTGATAAATTCCTGGGTAAACCTAAGCGCACCATACTGATATCTGTTGAAACAGTAAAAATGCGTAAAAATAACGAAATATGTGTTGTAAAAGCATGGAAAACATGATAAAAGTACATAAATAATTTATAAAATCACAACAGTTTATCTGGAGTCCACGGTTTCGCTCGAGCTCAGCTGGAGGAATCCCCCAGATATTTCGGGTTCTCTAGGCTGTAGCTGGGGCTACAACTCAAAACCCCACCTAAAAGACATATTTTTTACAGACTTCGTTTTCTATTAAGGGTCCACGAAATGGGTTAAGGTACAAGATTGCTATAAATATGGTGTGGCATTTCAAAAAGTTTTTTGGTGGCAGATCACTATATTTGGTATTATAAAATTTATAAAATTTCGTAAAAGATTTTTATAAATTTTTTTTGCGATACTATTATCGAATGGAAATTTATCCAAGACCAATTCTCCTACTTTGTAAAATAATTTTAATGTTGCACTTCTCGAACAATGTGCTTAAAATAACTTTGAACTCATCTGCACCCTAATTCGGCATATCTTACAGTCAAAATTTTAAAATTTGCTAACGTCGTATAGAGCGACCATGACTTTGTTTCAGGATAGTACTGCTGTGTATAGCTTGCGGATAGTATTGCGCTTATTTTAGGGTGAAGGTGCACTTGTGGCTTCTTTGTTTTACGCCGTGCCTCTAATTTGTGCCCCAATTGCTGCTGCATTCATCGAAGAATATGACTGCCGATGGACCACCATAATTGGTGGCCTCATTGCCTTTGTGGGCTTTTTGCTCAGGTGAGAAATTACTGAATTCTGAGTGTAGTGAAAGACACGATCGAATAGAAGAATTCTTACTAGCCGTGACACTAGTAAACAGTAATTTTCGTTATTGCGGTTCTGGCATGCCCACAACCCCGCGAAAAGTTGGGGGACGTCTGGAAGCCACATGTTCATTGTCTGGAGTAATTTAAAAATGGGGGTTGGGGGGGGTAAATTTTGCTTAAAAATACTAAATATTTACGTATTTTCATGTAGCTTTATGGTCGTGCATATATTTTCAAGCTATAAAACAATGTTTGAGCATTAGAAATAGTGGTGATTAATGTTTGAAAATCATTTTGCATACAAAAAAACAAATTTTAAGACATAAAAATTTTCGGATTTCGTTGAATATGGGGATGTTTCGGCCGAGTGAGGAGACGGACATCAGGGAAAATATGAATTTTCTGGGGATTTCAAAGTGCGGGGGTCATCCCATCGCCTCCCCGCTGTGGACAGGCTAGGGGTTTTTAGTGTGACACGCATACCTTACTTTTGGCTAATGTAGGCGAAGCCCGAGTACATGTTCCTTACGAAAAACCGAGCCAAAGAGGCTTGGGTGTCGTCCCGACGGTGCGCACAAAATATTTTTACTTATGGTAACTCGACAGAAATTGTAGGTAGGTATCTGAGTCGAATTAGGCTCATTTTGTAGAGCAAATAAGCCTCTATAAGGCTATATTTATAATTTATATTATAAAGAGATGTGCTACGGGGTTCTTTTAGGATTTGGGTCAAAATGGGGCCTAAAATCGGCGCACCAACGCAAGCTATATAGTTGTTTTTGCTCTCATTTTGTAGAGCGATTCATCCCCTATCTAGATGCAAACTGTCTGCTGCTATTGTCATTATTTACGGTTGGTGATTTGGTTAAAAAGGGTCTCAATGGGTCCACGTGATCCAAAATACAGGAAAATGGTAGTCTCCACAACCACTCGAGGTATATGGATGTTTTGGTCTCATTTTGTAGAACAATTAATCTTCTATGTAGCTGAAAAATGGTGTGCTGTGATTGTAATACTTTACGTTGCAGGATTGCATCAAAACAGTTTTTCCCATGGCACATGGGACACAAAATACAGGAAAATGGTAATATCACCACAACCGCTCAAGCTATATGATTTTTGGTCCCATTTTGTAGAACAATTTATCTTCTATCTGTTTGAACACTGGGACCACAATCGTGGATATCTTCTTAATTAATCAAGTGTAGCGAAGCTGGTCCTAATAAGTTTCAACAAGAACCCGTATTATGTATAATGTAGCACTCAGGACCTAGGACTCAGCTCACCACACAAGCTTATTATAAACCTCCAAGAAATATCAAGGACACTGGACTTTCTGAGCAAAATCAGTCACGGCTAAGTTAACTAATTCAATCTTAAACACAGAAAGCTAGGACGCACCCTCACTAAAACCTCTTTTATTATGCCCCAAGGTTATTACTATGGTCAAGAATAAACAACAGTTGAAACGGTGAGAGCGACCGTGAGGTCTAATAGTACTATAGGGCAACCACAGTTAAAATTCTCACAAATCAAGGAAGGGGATAAGCGTCCTCCCAACAAAACTCTGCCCTATAATATAGGAAGGGAATAATTCGTCCTTCCTCACACAATAACTTTTAATGCTAGTGTAAATTAATCGAAGATCTACTTACCAGCTGCGGTTTCTTCGGAGATTAACTCCCCGACTGAGCTGTGCAACTCGCTTATATACCCGAGAGCCTTCCCCATAGCTACGAATTCTAGGAAAACCACCTACCTGATAAAATTTTAAAGTGCTGCCTCGATTGTATGTGATTTTAAAATGATTTTGCAAAAGTTGTCTACATAAAAATGTTCAGCGTTCTACGCTATAATATCGGTAACCTATAATTCTAATAAATCAATATATTGTATGCTGGATTTAAAATTATTTCATTATCGAAAATTTCCTGCGGTTTTAATTATAAATCTTAAAAATGTGAATCTCAAATCTTCAATGTGATTTAAAATTCTTAAATCTTAGATGAACACTGGATAATGGTTTTAAGCTTCAAAACTTGTCGTGGTCCACATTGTAGTTTCCTATCAAATGCCGTCGTACCAAACAATTTAAGATGTCCAAATATATACCACTCACGATGCTGTACGCTCATCGCGGTCATGTCATATGATACGGGTGTGCGTAGCATTTTTATAGGGGAGAAAATATTTGCTTCAAATTTCCAGGTTTGATTCACGCCAAAAGCTAAACTTCTAAACGGCTTGGGATGGAGAGGGTTGAAGTGGGCCCGGTGGCACCCATGTATACGCCCATGCTACAGCTGCGTGGTTACACGTATGTATGTGCAATTATTTAAAATTATACATTCTTTGAAGGGTGAGCCTATTCAGATTGATTTATGCGAAGTTGACACAGATACCCTTCTGCCCGGCCCCCCATGGCCTACAAAATTTCTGAAAATTATATTGTTTTCTGGTAAACTCATTTTTATAACATAGAAAAACCGTAAATCAATGTATTAACATTTTAATAACGATTAATTCGGGTTTAACGACATTGATATTTAATATGGCTTGTACAACAATTTTATTAGGGCATTGATTCATGTTTATATGACAAAACAAGCATTAACAATTCACGAGAAAACCAAGTATGGTATTTCCAGACTGCTCGAATAACAAATAAATTGATAGATTTATTTACTTACATCTGGAAGTATGCTGCTCGTGACTTCAATACGCATAGAATGCGATAATGTGGAAATAATATTGACAAATTTGAATCTTAACACGTCTACTGTCACGCAATTAGGCACCCAGCGTCGATGTTCCGCCGTATCTGGGTTTATTTTATCGAAAATCGGATCACGATTACGAAGCGACTAGACCTTGAGTTGAGCAAAATTGAATATAATGGAGAGTGTGACCTCCAGGTCAAAACAAAATATCTTACTCGTCGCAATCTATATAATAATAAGGTAAGAAGTTCCACTAATTCAATAGCACTATCTATAACGCAACATTAGCAGGAGTAATAAAGCGGTGTGCCGAGCTCTAATACTAGAGAACTGTGATATATTTCTATTTCGATCGCAGGCGATAAGCTCTACACAACTTACCACTAAATTTAGGGCATCAAAGGGTTGACATAAACTTATAAATAGAGTTTTACAAACAGTGTTGTTGCTCTATATTAAAAATAATTGTAAGACAACTAATAACTCGAGAAAGCATATTTTTTTGTCTTAATTCGATGTAGTCTGATGTGATGAAGGAACCCGAGCTTTAATCGTACCGTCATTAGTAATTACAAAGCCAGCACATGCCATAAATCATAGCAGATAGATTTAAAGACACCGGATGATGTCACGCCATTTGCTTAAAATTTGCGGTAAACACAGCAAAAAGGGGACCAGTCGTAAGTCAATTGGCGACAGTTCGTACCCGACAATTATTCTATTAAAGTGCTATGTTAATAATTCAACCAAGTGTCGGTTCGGGTATGCAACTCAAGAATGACAGAATTTATTTTCCACATTACAAACGTTGTATGGACTTCTGCCGGCGAATTTCAACCACCAGAACTTTAATAATACTAAAGAAAAACAAAAGAATGAAAAGGAACACAAAAAAATCAAAACCGGATTACAAGAAGTAAATGCTTAGCTATTGAACAAATTGCCAATACTCTAACCATAAGGAGATATAACTGATAACCGACTAGAAACTTATGTGGGTCGTCGGTATCACAATCCTCGGCCTGGACAACACCAAAATAGTGAAACGCCCCTAACTATGTTTCATAGTTTTTACAGTATTATGGGTCATACCCTTTTTTATGTGAAGTTAAAACAAAAATATTTTTGTGATTTTTTTAAACCTGTAACACCAGAAACCCAACGGTAATTTGGAATAATTAAAAAATACCGCTTGTTTAAAGCCAATTTGACGCTTTGCGAATAAAATTAAAACCCGTCGTACTACATTTTTGAAAATGATCACCTTATACACTTCAAATCAGTCTCATAACACGGCTAAGATTCCATCATCAAAACAAGCCGTTGTCCTGCTATAAAAGCAAATGATCGATGTTAATTCGGTTATATGATTTTTTAACTACTTTTCAAAATAACTTTCATATCGATGTATCTTGCGAGGAACCAACGTAAGTCCCACAAAGCTTAACCGTGCCACCGTTCGTACAAATTTGCGACGGAGTAACTCTTTGTAAAATGCGACCACCTCATCGTATCGTATCTCCCAGCGATGATTCTAAAATCCAAGTTTTTAGGCTAAACTTGTACCGTGTTTTCTAATGCTGGTTGTGACAAAAAAACGGAGTGCGTTGTAAGACCTCTTCTTTACAAACGTTTAAGAATACATGGCTAGTACTACATACATACTTGTCATTGAGTATAAAATATTGCACAGTGTGTGACCACTAATATATCTCCACAAAGTTGGAAGAAAATCAAATTCGGTATGTTAAGGTATGTAGCTTTATAAGTGGGTGGAACAGAGTTTAGTGGCCTAGACCGTTAAAATCGACTTCAGTTTGTGATACCACAACACTATGTCTGCAAATTTTCACCCTCCACGACACTTGTAATCAGTACTTTAAATGTTCATGATATTAGTTCTGCAATACTTAGCTTCATCACCCAACAAAATTCTGAGGAAGAGCATCACCCATAAAACCCTTAGTAAATTACAGGAATACCGAGCGCCTCCAGTTAAATCTGAAGATGTCATAATTTTGATTTTGAGTACAACGTACAGATCGTCAAATGAATTATTAAAGTACTCCTTGTCACTACGTTCCTTATGTACAGAAAACGCTTCCAAACATCTATGGAATTTAGCAAACTGCTACATTAGTACAATAACAAAAAAATGCCGTACGCTTCAAATGTAAACGGAGAAACAGCTCACCGTGGTAACAAAC
This sequence comes from Trileptium ribeirensis, assembly GCA_030248225.1. Taxonomy (NCBI): domain Eukaryota; kingdom Metazoa; phylum Nematoda; class Enoplea; order Enoplida; family Thoracostomopsidae; genus Trileptium; species Trileptium ribeirensis. The sequence continues at coordinate 46,770 of JASANE010027562.1, forward strand.
CAGATGCCAGACATTAATAATTATGCACAGAGTAACCCGTGTTGTATGTGGAGAAAGATTCAAAAAAAAAAGAATTCCTGGCGTCACCTCGACTATTTGGATAATCCGGCTATAAAGTGGCTTCACAGAATTTATAACGGTAAGATGCAAATCCTAAACATTGATGGGGGACAAGTTTACATGTCGCAACCAACGGTCCCACAAAAGCATACAGTCTACCGTAAATATATAGTTAACTTCTGAACGCGATCACGGTAAAACAAATTTTCAAATTCTTTCCTGAATAAAAGCATAGAAAAGTACTAATGAGTGTAAACTCTATTCTTAGACAGAACGCTGGGTGGTGCAAATATAAACTTAATTACTCATAACTACACTCACGCCACTACGATCATGCCATCCAAGCAAGAATCTATTATGAAAGCAGGCGGACCAAGTATTATCAGAAACAGAACTGGCCATTATAATGACCACCAACAGCATTCCGTTAAAACTACGACCTTTTCTTACCCGTAGTCACATGCATATAACGTACAAAGTGTAGTGATGCATTAACTAAGCGTGTCATGGGGGATGGGTGACGCACCTTTATGCGTGTCATCCTTCTCTAGCCTCTACAATGTCCCTTGGGAGAGAACAACAGGTCCAGGAGTGCAGCAGGTAACGTACTTGGCTTTCCTCCCATTGATCCAGGATTGCTATGACAAAAATTTGTTAACGCACATTAATCCATGCAGGAATAGGTTGAACAAAGAAAATAAATGAATTGTAACTGAATGCTACTTAATCATCGATTAGCTATGCTGAAGAACGTGAACAAGCGATGTATACACAGTACTACTGTCCCAGCGCTAGATCGAAGTTTGGGCGCTGTAGCCGATCCTCAACACTGCTATGAAGGCTAGATCAAGTATGCCCGCAACACTTTATTTTCATCAATGTGATAACTAACGAAATATACAGTACAATATAGAATGCAAGCCGAAAGCAATGTTTCATTTCTAATAGCTTTGAATTGAAAGAGAATAATTTTTTAAATCTAGCTATTCTCAAATAGTTGGAAAAACCAATCATGCATTATTTTAACTCCGAACGAAAAAGCAAAAACTATAATCAAGATTCGCAGTTAACTGGGTTTCGCATAACTATTCGGCTATATCTTATAAATAATAATAAATTTTACGAGGAACGCACAGTAGCTCATACGTTTGTATAAAGTGGTTCCAAGAAATCTTCAGAACTTATTTTTCACGTAGTCAAAATGTGACTAAACGAACACTTCGTTTAAGATAAATTTTCTTTCGAAGAATGATTTATTTCACCTAAAAACAAATAAATAAAAACTATTTTTCGAAAAGGTTACGATGTCTGGAAGAATGCAAACTCCGCTAATAACAAAATGGCAGGGTGGCACATGAAATTGATTTCAAATACAATTATACGTAATCGCATAAAAATAAAACTATATACCAGGCCATAAAAACAGGGAACTTTGGAAGGTGGCTAGTTGTTCAGCGACTAGTTAAGATACAGCGATATAGCTTATGTTCAAACTTCGTCACCTTGCTTGCGAATGAGCACAATTTAATTTTCAAGGCATCGGCGAGTAATAAGCGGATGTCCGACAATTTTGAATAACATGTCGCTTGAGTGGAAATAAATCGTATAACCGGCTCCCCGTTGGACAAAAGGAAGGTGCGAAAGATAGATGGATTCATGCATTGGAGCTAATATATACCACTTGTTATGTTATACTTAAACACGCAATAAATAATTTGTATAAATATACATTTTTTTGGACTACCAGCAAGTTTTGAACGATAAAAATCGTAGTCAAAAATCGCACAAATTTCTATCCTTCGAACAATACTAGTAAGCGTGAAAACTATAGTCACTTTCCCTATATTTCGCAGTATTTCAAGCCAAACTATCAAATATTTTACAGATTGGTCTTGTTCGTTTTCCTGTATCAATAAAATTTGGTATACTATCAACAAAATAAGCACTAGCTGCTCGTGTGGGGAATTGAAAGAAATTTATGTTCGAATTTGAAAACCAAAATTAGAAATTTAGAAAAAAAATTAGTTTTTTAATCTGTTATATTTTTTTTCACCAGAATAAGCCAAATCTCTACACACGAAAACAATATGACAATTACTCGCTTACCCCCTCACATGCGCCAAACATTAGTTCACCCATTTAAAATAATAGCTCTGTTCGAAACCAATATTTGATCTCCACGCCGACGCCATACAGACTTAAGCGACTGGTTTTTTGTTTACGACTACCCTTTTGAATTGCCAAGGCGAAATTATTGCTGAAATATGTATTAAAGACATAACAATGTTGGTGTATCATTATATTGACATAAATAATTCTAGTATAAAAATGTTGCGCAGTAGCAATGATACATACGAGTGTTGTCGGTATTATACAAAGATGAATTTAAGCTTAATAAAACAGAAATCCGTGCGGAACTCTTTTATAATCAAAACTTTCTAATATACAGGCTTTCTGTACCAGCATTAAGATAGACTAATGATCCAACTAAACCATATAGTTATTCAAGACTACACCATTCATTTCATTTTTCATTCTTCTATTAATAATATTCAAATTCACGGCCTACTATTTGAGGCGGTCCCAAAAAGACCACTATTGGCCAATGACCTAAAAGTCACACAAAGGCAGTACCTAGAACAAAGAATCATCAGAAATCCTAATGAAAGTGGTTTACAGCACAACTATTTTGACTTTAAGAAACACACAGCTTCAAAATACTATTTATAAATTTTAGGCAGGTGGAAACAACGAAAGTTCTTCTGCATTTTAACACGGCTCACAGATCATATATAATTGGGCAGTTCTCTTAAAACAAAGCCCCTTTTGATGTGAAATAACTTGTTTAATCCGAAGATTTTCAAATTAGACATGTGGAAACCGAGTGGCATACTCGAGTTGGAACGAGTTTCACACTAAACCGAGTATTCACAAAATTTCACCAGAGAAAGTACATTTATAACACTTCGTCAGTGTCACTTTTTCTCCTATGTTTTTTTTACAAAATGCGTTAGTGTTGCATTTTATGGTTTATGTTAAATGGTTCATGTAAAGTAACAGTTTTTCTAAAAATGTATCGTTAAAATATATTAAATTTATACCAGTAAGGTACGAAATATTTTTTTAAACAATAGGAAATTAACATCTTAGGACATGTTGCAAAGCCGCGTTTTCAACGATTTTATTATTTTGGAAAAAAGAATCAAACATAAAATATTGGTTCTCCAGTCGAATGAAAATTTTGAAAGGCAATAGATAATAGTGTGGAAAGATTTAATTGCATATTATACAACTTTTTTAATTAAATGATTTTGGAGTCATTTTTTATTATTTATTATTTCTAACAATAGATAAAGGTTTCATCGGCTCAATCATGTTTTAATCATGATATGTATAAAATAAACATTTTTCCTGCTGGTGTTAAGTGTATTAAATAAATGAACTTACCAATTCAGTACATTATTATACGAAAATTAGCAGCAATAGCAGGAAATCCACTAAAAGATAGTTTGTATCCAGCGCATCCTTTTGTGTCCAGCGATTTACGGCGCATTTTTTTTCTGAAATGTAAATATCAGATATATGGAAATTTTTAAACAGTTTGTAGGATTATTCAGTATACACTTCACTTCTCACAAAATTATAGAAAGACACAGCAAAATCTCTGACGACTGAATACTTGTGACAACTTACTTTTCATATCTTTAATACCTTACCATACAGATTGTTAGAAATACCTACATCGTTTCACAAAGTTATGTTTCAGCACTGGTGCTAAAACATAAACAAAACAATTACTAATAGTGCTTCATCCTATGTAAATGATAATTCTGAATGAGTGAATATTTATGTGCTAAGACTGTTTCGTTAACTAGATGCTCCACAAGAAGCATGTAGTTAATTAAAAAGTTAACTTGTGTAATATTTAGAGCTAATAAATAGTAATCTAAAATAATATATAGATATGTCAAAAATTCAATCTAACATTTAAAAAGTGCATGAAAAATAAAATTATTCTGATCTCCAAAACCAATAGTTGAATTTTACTCAAAGCGATGCGCTTCAATAGAATAAGACTGGGTAAAATCGGTAGCCGAGTTGATTCTTATCTGTCTAGGTGTACAAGTTAAGTTTCTGGTGCACAGATTAAAAGTTCACGCTCTGCTTTAGCTCTAATAGATTTATTTGTGCTACGTTATAACCGTGCTAAATTTAATAATATAACTGTATACGATAGGACCCCCGAGCAATCCGAAACACTAACTCAATAGATACAACTTCTATTCTAAGGAGATATTGTTTTTTTAATGGCTTTTTTATCAAAGTTTACGGTTTCTATTTTAGGGATATCAGTCGGATTTTGAGAACACCGAGTGACAATAACCTACCAGACAATGGTATCTTTAACACACCTTAATGGAGCGTGTAATTAGTTGCAAAGAAAATGGGTCACGCGCTGCCATAGATATAACCTCTATTTTTCTTCTGAACAAATTCAATATGGCTACTTTCGAAATTATATTTATGGTTGACAAGACATCTATAACGGTCCGAAAATTAAAAAAAAAAAAAAACCAACCAACAAAACAAAAACCCCCAAGTACTTAGCGTATGCTTGGCTAATATAAATTGCGCCAAGCGCCAGCCAGTGCGCTTGTAAACTTTGTAAATCAGGCGAAATTAAAGTGAAGTAACGTTATCTACAACGCAGCCAAAAACTGCTTTCTTGACAATGAACCGGATTTATTGAAACTGTGCGAGCAGTATAACAGTTTGTCTCATTTATAGCATTATGATTAGAAAGTTATCATCATTATCATCTAACTGACGGGCACTGTATGTCCAACGCTAGCCTAAACAGTGTTTCTTACCACTGATCAGAAAATTACTTTTTATCTATTAATTTGTCCTGAATCATATAAACCAAGAATTTCAAGTTTCCTACAGAACAACATCTAACAAACGTATGTGTAGTAAATGGAGGCGAATAGGGACAGAGCGAAAGCGTTTATTTTTCGCTCTATGCGTTGTAAGCACATTCAATTTGACGCAGTATACGCAAGGGTGTATAGTAGAAGGCATGTTTTGCTCTGGGTGTCCAATAAAACGACATATTGATCGATAAATAAACATTATTAGCTTCCTCAGTCTCTTTCAGTTCTTCAAGTTTCAGAATGGCAATAATGTCATGGCAATACATTAAGTTTAATGTAAAAGTTATTTTTAATGCATTTTAAGTCGACTATACCTTAATTTCTTCCTTCATATTTTTTACAATATATAAATTTCGAAGATCAGGTTCCGGATCCGGTTTAAATGGACGGTTCCGGTTGCTGGTTCCGGTTCCGGTTATTCCCTGGCTAACACTATGCAAATACGTTATTTTTTGTTTCTTAACTGAAAAATCTGGAAAAATATCTTACGGAATAAGTCAATTTATCAAAGTATAGGGAAGTAAAACTTTTATACACCATCCCAACAAACCGTTTTTGCATAATATGCAGTATACAAGGTGTCACAGGTAACAAATGTGTGTTGCAACCAAATCTATCTGAGCTGCGCAACTGCGTATCTTTCATCCGGGTATCAGAATTTAGTAGTAGTAATGAAGATTTTCACAGATATGTTCACAATCCAGCACCCGTTTTAGGATGGCGCTGTGTGCCCTGGGACTGTCCCTTCTGCTACTGAGAGGACGGATACCCGAATACGATTTCATATCCGTATGTTATCCGCGACTTCCGGATATCCTAACATTGCATCCGGTAACCAAGTGAAAAACTTTACTTGCAGGGAGGCTATAATCCATTTATACCAGGATGCTGGGAAGACACTGTTTACAGATATATTTTCTATGATCTTTAGACAAGAGGGTTTTGTCGTTGGATTCACATAATAACTACGGCTTCAGGTGATAAAATTTAGTGTATACGTGCATATTTGCGTTAAGCCAAGACTTCACTTAACCGTATGGGGTTATCGATTACTTGGATACCCAAAATATGTACTTCCATTTTTAAAAACTGTATAAATTTCCTGTCTTTTCTCGTCTTTTCAATTAATGACGAGTTGAGTTGGTATATGTAGTCATATAACAATATAACTAAAACGGGACGAGTGGAATTTCCTTTGTCTGTCTCTGTCACGCTTAAGCCATCACTCGATTAATGGATTTTCATAATTTTACATTTGACGTGTAATTTTTTGTGGAGCACTTGTTTTTGTAACAGCTTTGCTCGTGGCAGGTTGGCATTTTTCGATGCCTTCTGCCAAAGAACCGGTGCCCCTGACAGCATTCTTCTCTTTCCTTAGTCACCCCTATTTGACAGGCATTTCCACAGTCCTCCAAGAAGTGGGATGGACCTTAGGGTCCCCATTAGCATTACTCAGGGGAAATTTGAAAGTGCGAGGGGGAATAATATTTGCTTAAAACACTAAATATTTCTATATTTTCATGTAGTTGTTCTGCCGTGCATATATTTTCAAACTATAAAACGACGCTTTAGCATTATAAATAGTGGAATAAAAGCTTAAAAACATTTTGCAGTCAAAAAACATAAATTTTGAGGCGTAAAAATTTTTTTGGATTTAGTTGAGCATGGGGGTTTCGGCCGAGTGGGGGGTGGATATGGGGGAAAATCTCACAAACATGGGGGTTTGGAAAGTGGGGTTCTCCACCCCCCCCCCCGCTGTGGACAGGCCAGTATCATTCAAACATTCGCAACATATTTGCAAAACCCTATTTGCGGTTAAAATTTAGATGAAATTAATACGCAAAATGCGAAAACACCTGCTTTTAACTTCAACAGAAGCGTTTTGCTGCGTTTATGATGCAGTTTATTAACTGTTTTAGGTGTTTCCATAAAACAATGACTTTTGAAAATTATTAATTTTGTAGCCTCGTCTCCTGTAGAAATGAGCGGTGCCTGGGCTCCTCCTGGTTTCGGAGCAGCACGCATGCCGTTCGTGCCGTCTGGAAAAATTTTGGACGAATGGAGAGTTTTGTGTAATGAAGTTTTTTGTCATAACAACTGTTATCTAGTTGCGAGCTAAAGTTAAAAATGCACCTAACACTGAAATTTTCAAAAAAATTTTCTGCCTGTGTGAGCGTTTGTACGAGTGAATGTTTTGAATGTTACATTAATCTTTTGAATTTTTTATTTTAATGAGATTTTTGTTATAGCTACCGTTTTTTTACTTTTACCTTAAATTAAAATACACCTGGAAATATTTTCAAAATAATGACTACCTATGTGAGCTTTTTTGCTTGTTTACGAGTGAACATTAAACATAACAGAATATTTAACCGTTAAACACGATGGTTTCACCCGTGCATTAGTCCTGCCTTTAACCTATTACGATGCTGCAGGGGAGCAAGGTGCCAAAATTTGACAACAAAAATCATCAAATTTTGACATTTTTGAATTTACTTGTACTTAGAGTTCTAAAGCGGTTATAGTGTGTTTTAGTTTCGTGGCTGTTGAAAACGAACAAACTAATTGCATCTGCGTATGTATCCGATACGGCTAGCTATAGAGGCCTACAACGTGAATGTATGACGCCTAAAGTATTAATTTTTCTAAAACCAAATTAAAAAAATTTCCGTCTTTTTCGGTTATTGGTGGCAGAAATTAGGAATATGTGCTGTAATTTAGAAATAGAATGCGCTCTAATTTGGCGTAACTTGTAATGCTGCAGAAGTTTTGTGTTTCTGTGTCTTAAGGAGATCAGCCTGGAACTTTGCAGTAGTCACTATGTGAAGACTAGTCAGGTTCGCTCCGTAAATGCGACTAGTCATAAAATCCTCGAGTTTCTAGTGCAAATATTTTTATTATAGGAATTTGAAGATGCACTGGAGGAGCAGCCCTTGTAAGTTACGTTGTGTTCATTAATTAGTTGTATTTAGGTGCGTTTACACGTAAGATTTTGATCAAAATTTGGAACGCATTTTTATTGAATTTGAACGTATGCGTACTGTTTCACATTTTTCTAGTATATCGCTTTGACCAATCAGGAATAAGGATTATAACATGAAAAATTTTGAGCTGAAATTGCGAAGTATTGTTACTTGCAATATTTTTCTATTATAAATTGATAGTCAATATTTGAACGTGCGTATATGGAACGACCGGTACCGGTATCACAATTTATTATGTTGTAATTGTCAAACAAACGAAGTAGTACCTACTTTTAGTAGAGATAGGTGTATATACTATAATAAACTGGGCTCTCTATTCGTTGAAAATTTTACAAGGGGACATGAACCTGGGGTGCCCTCTTAGTTCGGAACCTGTCAAGCTTCCGTGACCTGAAATCGCAGTCGATCGGCCAAAGCGGGGTTGAAAACTCAGTATACAATAAATCTACCTACATTGGGCACCAACTCAGTGTTTTCTTGAAGTCAAAAGAAAGTGCAGAAAACCATGTAAGTAAGAAACCTCGGGAGAAAACTACGTTAATCGGAATACCGTAATACGAAAGGTAACAAGAAAGACGTGGAAAGAAATCATATGTGACCGCCTTTTATAATGTCAGATAGCGAAGGCGGAGATCTGACGCAAAGATTACACCAGACTCTGCAAAGTCAGAGTTTAATTGTCAAATCCGTATTTGCTGATGCAATAGTTATTTGATGTTACATCATTCAGTTGCGGTGCTACAACTATTAGCACTTCCTTTACAACTACTTTTGGAAGGGTTCCAACGGGGTTTTTTTTTCAAAACGAACCCTGGGTCTAGCGTGGGTCCAGCAAATTTTTTTTGGTCCAGACCTTAAACTCTGGGTCCACATTTACAATTTTTAAGTTGAGAATTTCACGAATTTTTACACAATACAAAAACGTAATTACGAAACGCAATTTAACATTATTACAAATAGATAAATTATTCTCTGCCTGTCCCAAGCCAGGATAAAGGACGAGGGCAAGCCATGAAACCAGCAGTAACCAACTATGTACACATATAACCACGAACGGCTAAAAGCCTGCACACTTTGTAATAGAATTTATTTGTAAATCCTATCACTCCAAAGCCGAAACTGCCCTGGGTCCAGCAAAATTTTTTGAGTCCACGTAAAAATATTTGGTTCCAGACCCACCCGTGCACTCAAAAAACCTAGGTTCTAAACAAGGGCTAGTTAATTTTAATTGTTCTTCATGTACAGTTATTTTGTATAAAGCCTACACTTCGCAAAAAGCAACTTAATCAAGATCTAATCCAAAGAATATTTTTACCTTTGTTTGATATATTTGAAAACACTCTGCTTGCCCAAAAGTACATTGTAATATTTTTATAATGATAACGTAATTGTGTTAACTTTATAAACAGGTGTGTCGATGAAGTATATTATGTACTAGTTCATGTATATATGAAATAAAAAACAATATTACATGTAAAATTAGACTGAAACGGGGTGAGCGATACGAGCGGAGTTCTTACAGAGGGGCTAGGGGAAAATCATGAGAATTTTATTTTTGTCTGTCGCTGTCATTCATAACTCGTTTCCGTATGGACAGATTTCAACAAACTTTTTCTATGAAAGCAATTGTGATGAGGCTGTGCCCTTTGGTTGAATTGGAATGGCTCCTGCCCAATATTCCGGGTCAAAATAGCAAAAACATGTTTTTAAGCGTTCTCTGCCAAATCTTGTCGTATGGGTACCGGTGTTCGCAGCCGTTATCTCGCGACACAGATTTAGCATCGAAAAATATAGACTTTTACAGACTCAGCTCATCGAGATATAAATTTTGGTTACCATTTCTTTTTTTTGTGGGACAACTTCCTGGGCCGCTGTCGACCCGAATAATGGTTTGTCAATCCTTTGCCAGAAGTAGCGATTTTTCAAATTTCGCCGTTTTATAGCTTGTTTTTACCTTGCAATGCGTGTCTGTTGGGTTACCAAGCACGCCCAATACGATGGTTTTGGTATCTAGAGTCCAACGTGACTACTAGTAAACGTTAAAAATTGCGAAAAGTGAGCGGAGCAAAAAGCTAAGTATTTTTTATCTTATTTATGTATACATGTATTTCAACTAAATATTTAATCAATTTTAATAAGTATCACGTTGTAGACAACTGATGTCAAACCCACCGTACAAAATGCATACACGATTTAGAAATGTCATACAGCGTTAACATACAGTGGAAAACTCATTAAAAATATATTCCTGTTACGAAAACATCACCCACGATGAACTTATTTTGAGCCACAAATCTATTAATATACCGTTGGAAGTGGTAACGTCACGGATGACTATATGGTGTCGGGCCCAACTTTGGCCTCAAATACCAATTGACTTTGGCCTCAAATACCAATTGACCCAGGGATCCCACATCAAATCTGCTGACACCTTACAGATCTATCCACACAACAAATTTCGTTCGAATCGCATGAGTGGTTGCATAGCTATACCTCGACAAATTTTGACCAAAATTTTGGAAATTTGCCCATTTGCTAAAGCCCCCCATGCGGCATAGGGACAAACAATTTATATAGCCATAAATAAAGCCTCCTAGGACGCATATTTCGATATCAAAATGACTCAAATCGGCTCAAGGGTTGGCGAGTTATGAGCAAAATTAACCCCAAAAATGGCCCATTTTAGCCATGTACCCTTGGCTACCCCCCTTTGACCCCCTGTGGTGGGACGTGGGTATGTGAAATCGGAATAAAACCTCTAAAAGGCACATCTAGAGTATTGTAGCTTTCATGTGGGCTCTCACACGTCCTTATCGGTTTAAGTTGAGATAACGAAGTCCTGTTTACAAAGAAAAAATAAACGGACGCCCATCTTTTTCAACATAGTGAGGTCTAGTGATAATTCTTCGATTCCAAAGCTAGCGCTTCTCCATCTCCGAATTCAATTAGTAATATCATCGAATTATCTAATTAATTAACTAACTAGGGACTTGTCCTATGGCCAAGAAAATGAATTCTAAGTGTATATAAAATTTAGGAAAATATATACTTACATTTCGTTAAGGTCGGAGATCCAAAACAAAACTCAAATAGTAGAGCATATAGCTATATATAGCTTTGTTCTCTGAACAAAATGAGCCCTGTTTTAGCCGAATAGCTCCAGTGGTTGTGGAGATATGTCCAATTTGTTGTTTTCTGGGACCCAAGGGCCCATGTATAAACAATCTTTACCAAACCCTGCTCGACAGGTGCAGTCAATAGCAACGCAGCGTATACGGCTACATAGAGCTTTGCTTTTTGAACAAAATGAGCTCAATCTTAGCCGAATCGGTCCAGTGATTGAAGAGATAATGGCCAATTTGGTGTTTTCGGGGTCCCGAGGGCCCATTTACAACACGTCTTAACCCAATCCTGCGCAACAGGTGAGGTCAATAGGAATGCAGCGTATATAACTATATATAGAGCTTTGCATTCCGAACAAAATGAGCCCAACCTTAGCCGAATCGCCCCAGTGTTTGAGGAGATATGGCCAATTTGGTGTTCTCAGGGTCCCTAGGGCCCATTTACAACCCATCTTAACCCAACCATGCCCGAGAGGCGAAGTCAATAGCATAGGAGCGTGTATAGCTATATAGAGCTTTGCTTTCTGAGCATAATGATTCCAATACTAGTCGAATGGCTCCAGTGGTTGAGGAGATATGACCAATTTAGTGTTTGCGGGGTCCCAAGGATCCATTATAAAACCCATTTTGACCCAAGCCTGCAGCGTAGGTGACCTTGACTTTATAGAGCTAAACTTTCTAAACAAAATGAGCGCAAATGCGGCCACATCGCACCAGTGGTTGCCGAGATATGATCCATAACGTGTCTTGGTGGGATCCCTAGGGACCCTACATGGGCCCTTTTGAACCTCCTTTTGAGTGTGGAGCAATTGGAATCGCTTTTTGCCTCTAACTAAAGGGGACAAATAGAGATATTACGCTTTCGAATGAGGTATCGCACGACCTGACCTGCCTGTCACAAGTTGAGTTATGCATGTCACACGAAAAAACCCACAAACCGACGCTGCCAAATTTCCGACTATTGGCTAGTAAGAATTCATCGCTTCGTGCGTTTCACTCACTCACTCCCTCAGAATTCAATTAAAACACTTGATAAAATCAGAGCTTTAAAAGTCACATATTCGTTATCAGCGACTGAGAAAACCCTGTGTGTAATGTTTTCTTTGGTTACCTAGAACCAGCACAAATACTCTAGATGCGTTGTCATGTGTTTTCTATGAGTATACGGTCGACGAGCTTTTAGGATTTTCAATGAGTTCAGCGGTCAAGACGCTAAAGGGTGGCATATACATCAAACACAGAGTTGCATATGATTACACAAAATAACTTAAAAATGAAACAACACTTGTTCCGTTTCACCCTCGTTTGTGAGATGGTAGGGTACATGTATCGTTGAGCTTCTGGTAGCAGTTATCATGATTTGAACAATCATTATTGTAATTATGAGATTTTGTTGGACGACGTCATATATTTTTATAGTATTTACTTTAGAAAACAAACTATCATGTAACTGATCATGTGGTTTGATGCGATTTGCAAAGATTTACACAATATTTGTGTTTCCTTTAATAAAAATTATTATACCTTGCGCATACTATCTGTCACAATAAGTTATCTATAAAAGTTGAGTTTTTTCTGGGGATTGAAAGATAATTTATTAAGCATACATTTTAAGCTGTTTAATTGTAAGCTAGGGTAGCATTCTTGTTCACTTTTCGTTATTATTTATGTTGTGATTTTGTCAGGAACGCAGGTAACGGCTGCGTTGTCGAGTGATGAGTATTTTTTGAAATATAAGTACAACATTATTGCGTGAGGTTATTATCTTATTAAGTAATTGTGAACCATATCGTTTCTTATTTCGCTGTTCCATTATCTCGTTACACTTCCACTAAAACGCGCAATTATGAGTTTATTGAACGTATTAAAATTATGAATAGACTAGAGCTGCACCACAAAAGTGGGATATTTTAAACTCAAAATTGAAAGTTCGGTTTCGGAAAGAATTTCGCGGGAACCGAAACCCGATTTACAATGACAAAATCCTAAATTCGTTGTTGTGATGCACCGCACACTTACATATGGCAACTGGATCGAAACTTATGCAGGGAGCCTTTTGTAATTAAGTGCCACATAATCCCGAATTTAATGTTGTAGAAGGTGCGGTCAGCATTTATCGTTGCTCAGTGGCAAGCATTATTATAGTTTTTATTATAATATATATATACGTACTATAGCATATACCAGGAAGATGGGATGGGCAGTGATATGGTTTACCATACCCTAATATCCGGGTAAAACTGCGGGGTACATAATTATAGGACAACCATATTCTAAAATATCAAACTTTTATTTAAAGTTCACTGCTACATGCTTATTCAAAACGTAGTGAAACATAGTGGAGCTTATGTATTGCAGGGGTGAAATTTTTAAATTTGGTCTGTGTGTGTGTGATTGTGTGATCTGACGTAACTCGGGAACGAAATAACCGATTTTCGTGACCTTGGGCTCATTCGAACCGGCATAGTCGATATAATCGTGTACATCCCCGAGCGTTTTTTGATTTGGGATCTGCTTCCGGGGTCAGGAGTCATAATGTGGGTTTTTGGTCTATTTTAGTACTCTTCACTCTTCACGGAAGCAAGGTTACTTTTATTTTAACTTTCGAATTTTTTCTCTGGTTGGTTTTATTTCAAAGTAAAATGATAAATGCCGATGCTTCTTTTTTGTTTTTCGATCAAGACTCCGGTTCATGGGGTTTGAGGCATGGCACCTTTTGTGGTTCCTCCACTTAAAATTCGAACATTTGTTCTGACGTGCTGGGCGGCTGAAAAGATTAACTTAACGGTTTTTGGGCTTGGGATACTCATTGCCGTTGTTGGTTTTGCCCTGTGACCCATGGTCCCATAGGTACGGGGTTATGGCGCCCCCAAGGTTCCGGGTCAGAGAGCAAAATATAGGTTTTTTAACTCATTTTAGTATCCTTCACGGAAGCAAGATTATTTTTATCTTAACTATCGAATTTTTTTCTCTGAATTGTTTTATTTCATAGTAAAGTGATAAATGCCGATGCCTCTTTTTTTGGTTTGCTCTGCGATCCATGGTTCTATGGGTACGGGGTATGGCGCCGCCATGTTTCATCTACCCAAAATTCCTAATTTTACTGTTACGTCCTGGGAGGCTGATATCTTGCACCTTGCATCTTAGCATTCTTGCATCTTGGATTTTTTGGGGGCATGATCTCGATATAGTTACTAGTTTATGATGTATTGAAAATTTGAGACATAAACAAACATTGTTCTTTTGGTAAGGTGTTTTTGCCGTTTCGTTTACACTAAGCCTATTTTAATAAACAGTATTTAATTTATGGTGAACACCATTTCATGTTATAGTTAACATTAATTTATTCAGAATAAAGTAGAAATATTGGATATTTTTGGTATCTTTGGAACTCGGAAGGATGCCAGGGAATCGCTAGAACCCAGCTGTAAGCCAGAGAAGTGCGAAATATAGTGGAAATTTGTAGCATCTGAAGTTGATTATTTGGATTTAGAAATTTTCAGGAAAATGTTCGAAGCAACAGGGCACCATTTTTAAAAATCTATCTAATTCCTGAATTTTCTATATATAAGGTATATATACCTTTTTTGTTCAAACTACTGCATATTCCTCAAAATATCTCGCGGCAGATTTTGAAATATTTCGTAGTTACGTAAGGTATTTTAACATAATGTACATAAATCTTTAAACATTTTAACGCATATACTTGCTCTGGCGTGACTTATTGGAGTAAAACCTAGTGCATAAGCTTATTTCGTTGCGTACCGTAGGCTTGTTTAGTTAGTGCTATTCAATCTCATTGTAAGCAGCATTAAGAATCCGAGCAATAGCGTGGATATAAGTCAAATTGTTAGCGAGCGCGACTCTAACACAAACGGCTCGGCTCCTGCAGCTTGTTAAACGATAGTCGAAATTGAAATTAATTTATGAAGAAATGGATTAAACGGACCAAAATAGGACCAGTATGGCCAAATCAGTGTAGCTCCGTTGAGATAGTTGCCATAAGCATATTTATCACTGCGACAAATGTACTGTAGGTTTTTTATTATTTAAACTGCTATTTCTAATTTACAAGCTGCAACATCAAAGGTCGGTTTCAGAAATACGAATAGTCCAAAAATGAGCTGATAATGAAAAGTGCTAAAACTTACGATTCTCAAGAGTATCAGTCCGGTAAATTCCAAATTTCAGCGGTTTTTCCTTTACAACTTGAGGCGCGGCAAAAATTCACTAATTTTGATGCGCAACCTTAGCTTTTTTAGTTACGAACCTGCTGCTGTTACTATGGCGTACGCTGTTGTTGAATAACACATTTCATAAATTCTAGATCTAAACTTTCTTAATGTTAGGATGGTTCCGTCCTACCCAATACCCACCGATCACCATCTAACGATCAGCCATACGGTAGAAGGACAGCCGAAAAACCCACGATGTATACAGTTATGAAAATAAAGCGTTTTGGGTTTCCATCAGACCAGTAATCCGAGGCGGTCAAATGATGTCTCTTCGTATTTTCCAACGCAAATGTAGCATGTACACTAAAATTGACTGTTTAATGCTAATATTAATATATCGACAAAAGCCTTGTTCCGGCATTCTCGAACATTTGTAATTCTGTACCAGTAAAATTTTGCACCTGGCCACGAAATGCAATGTTAAAATATCCGGATTATCCCAAGGTCGTGGATAATATCAGGATATGAAATTGTATCCGGATATGAAATTGTATCCGGATATCCTTGCCCATCACTAAAGATGACCATACATTTTAAGCGTGGACCTTTAGTCTGGTACTAGTACAGCTATTTTTAGTCCATCGAGTTCATGGTACATTCGGCAGCTGCGCCGTAATGGGCTTGCAATGGCATAATGTGTACCCGTGTCTGTGTACAGTGTTTTCGTCAGATAATATTTTTAAATACGTTCATGGTTAACGCTGATATGTCTTATATATTTTCTATCGCGTCTGGTTTACTTAACGACGTATATGATTTATGCGTATTGTTATTTTTGTAAATTCATTTTCTCTTGTATATTGCGCTAATATGACGACGGGTCATTCGTTTGTAATGTTTGTCGTGGTTACGACAATCTAGTCAGCTCTTTCAAATAACTTGGCTGGGTTTATGTTTTAAACGGAGTAAACCTCGTTAGCCGAGCTTCCTCATTCAGCGTGTGAATAAAATATACAATTGAGTAACAGTTCATTTTTGGCAAGAAGCTGTAACAGTTTTGCTTGTTCAATGGATGCTCAGTCACCGAGTAGGAAGCAGGACATGGAAATTATGCTCGACGTCGCGCCTTTTTAGGAAGGCACAAAAGCACTACTTTTGGGTAAACAGAATGGAGATAATTGTACATATCAGTATAGCGTTTCCTCATAAGTAATAGCTGATTTCCACACTAAAGTGATCATAGTTTCAAAGAGATATTTATCCATTTAAACAACAGTAGTAACACAAAAGTAAAACTATTTCAGCACACCAATCCAGGTAGTACTTTCAAGTTTATATATATTAATCAGACAACATACGACAATGTAAAATTTTCAACGAGTGTGCCTTTAAATTTTCGGGTTTGCTGAATGAGGTAATAGCAGTGGTATTTTCGTTGTGTTCGCCCCTAAGTCAAATGCAAGGACAATATAACATAAAATATGGCTTTGAAATTTGATGGTATCGTGAAAGTTTTCGTTAATATGTTTCGAATGTTTCCATGTTTCCAATGGTTGTTGAAAGAAATATGTGGTTCTACGGTTTTACTCTGCTGCGTAAGACCGCCATTTTATACCTACTTCCGTATGTTAATGTAGTTCTGGTGTATCATTCCTCTCCTGGGACTTAGAAGATGTTTGAGGAAGCTCAATTTGTGAGCTCCAAATAGGTACAAATTTAAGCTATTTTCAGTTTCATTTGCGTTACATCTGGCTCGTTAGGGAAGATGTGTATTGTTTACAGTTCCATGAAATTTTTTTTAGGACATTCTGCCATACAGCCGTGTATTATGTAGGCAATATTTAATGGATATGTTTCGCCATGGCACATATTATGGAAATAGAGTTGCATGTTGCCTTTCAATTTTATGACTATAAAGAAAACTATGTCATGTAGCTCATGCAAATTTGATATTTATCAAAAATCACCGTACCATAAAAACCGATGGAACCATTGAGTCATTGAAACTCGAGCAATAAAAATTATTGAAGTTTGCTAAATGCTTAAAATAAATTTTTTTTGCGAATTTTTCGGTATATTCGCCAAGGAATTCCGAAATTTTCCAGTTTGGGGCTAAAATGCCTTAAGTTTTCCCTTGTTATATATCCATAATTGTAGTTCGTCATTAAATTACGCTTATTTCATGTTTTCTGATAGTTACAGTATTTTATGGTCCACCAGTATCCCTGGAAAACACTCTACATGTATGTTCAGCTCCCCAGTTCATGCTACCTCAGGTATATTTTTGGTATTTGGCGAAGCCATTTTATTTACACATTACGTTCAAGCCTACATGACGGTTAGCCAAAAACTATAGCATATCTCAGTAAAATTAGTATATATATAAAAAACAAAAAACATTGTCTTTGATTTGCCTGCATTGGTTTTAAACAATTTAACGATAAAATGGCGCTACACTCCGACACTTCTGACTGGTCCCATAAATAACATTTGGAAATACGGGATGTTATGACCCCGAGAGGATGAGCCGAATTTGCGTCGAAGGTAATTTTCCCTACTTTAAGTTCATTCGGAAATGTCTTATAATTTGGTCAAAACAGATTGAAATCAAATTTTAAGCTGATTTTGCGCTGTCAACACTGGTTTTTTGATAATTTTATGTAAAAATACTAATTCTTTATTTCACGCAGTCAGCCTGTCCTTTTCGATGTTGACAAAAAGTTCGGGTTGGAAATGGAGCAATAGCGAAATCGTTTTTAGAATGGGAAGGTGCCTAATAGGGATCGTGGTCGACCCCTTACAGAATTCCGAAGTCCTGAAGCAGCAACCGCGAGAGGAAAAGTCACGATTTAAATTCTTTCAGACCTCTTCTTGTGACCCATCTTTGGGTCCTCCGCGCAGTTTCAGGGTCATAACTGATACCGAATTAGCCGCCTCGAATTAGAACTCTACCTTTGGCCAATAATGGCATGCCATGACTGAAGAATATTTCAAATTCGCTAAGTATATATACATGTTATTGGATTTCACAGTTTGTATGCTTCAATAATAATTTTGCGGACAAAGTGCTATCGTCTTTTCTTTAATTAGTTTAATGCGGATAGGCACAGTTAAGCTTTACAGCAACTTTTATATAGTAAAAAATACAGAAGCGTAATCACTGTGGGTGTCCGGACCTCTCCGCCTTTAGCTTACCGAGTTCGTCGAAATAACCTATTCCACAGCTGTCAGTTTTATCAATCCACTGTCACGTTTTCATTGCACATTTGTACCATACATATCGATTTCAGCGCCCCAATTTTCAGCTCCTGTGGTGATCTTATAGTTTGGTGCGAACACCAGTCCCGCTGGTTTCAGGTCGTGGTTACGCTTGTGATTATAGAAACATTTATAATCACCATCGGTTATTTGTGTGAACAATAGTAAAATAAAAACTACACGAAGTTGTTGAACAAAGTTAAAATAGCTACATTGTGAGATGAACGCTGCTTCATACAATGACCGACAGAACCAACGGCGCCGCAGTAGTAGCGTAAGAGCGCTAACGTCATCGTTTCGGGCCAAGTTCCGGCAGACGTTTCGTCGCCATCGTCGGCATTATGACAGCTCCGGTTTTCTTGCGCTTCGATCGGGCATTGTTGATAACGATCTAAGGTGGATCCGAAACGAGTTTTTTCAAGCTATCGTTATGCCTTTAGTTCACTAAATTCCAGAAAATACACAATTTTGTGCCAAATACACAGTTTTATAGAAAAAAAAGATAAATTGTTATACTATTTCGGAGTAAAGATATAGTCTCTTTGTTGTGCCTTCTATTCGTTTTGGCTATGTCCTACCTAAGGGTGCGACGCCAGCGATCTAAACAAATTTCCATCATTAGTTTATGTATTATGTCTCCTAACTAAAATTCAACGTTACCAATTTTAGTCATATTCCGGAATTTTTTTCATTTTCCGATATTAATCGTTAAATATGGCAGCCTGAGGCCGTTCTAGAGCTACTCGTTATACTATTATAAATCGAGATAACCTAATCATTATTCATTATTTGATACTACATTTGACTTATACGGAAATGATTCTAGCAACAGTCGACTGTGACCTAACCATTGAGCTAGTAGCGCTCCGAGATTGGCTATGGAGATTAATAAGTAACAGCCGTATTTGTATTTGTAAGTCGGATCAGAATTGTACGGGGCACAGCGAAATGACTTAGCACGTAGCGATAACTATGAGTGGCGATGCCGCAACTGCAGACACAAGTGTTTTATTCGCCAAAATTTTTTCTTTTTTAACCATAAACTACCTCTACATAAAATACTAATCATGATATTTGGTCATATCGACAATCTTCCTCATGACTGGATACAAAAACAAGCTCACGTATGTGCGAAAACAGTGACAGGCTAGTACAACTACTGCCGTGATGTCGCCTTTGCGCGCGATAGAGAACGTGGGCAAACCTTAATGCTCGGTGGTATTAATTGAGATGTCGAAATTGACGAGGTCCATGTTCTTCCGACAAAAATATAATCGTGGGCTCCGTCGCTGCGAGGACGGCTGGGTTCTCGGCATGATAATGTAGAAATTGTCTGCTTTTTAACGTACCTAACCGCACCATTAATGTCATCATTGGGCTGATTTGTCAACATGCCCGGCCTGGCAGCCGCATTGTTCCGACTGTTATGCAAGGTATGTTCACGGCCTCAAAAATATCCCAAGATCGTGTAACTATACTCATGCCACAGTTAACCACAGCAATCGCCAGTTCGTCAACTTCGACGATGACACAGCACATACACAAACTATAGATGGCCTTTAGGGTACCCTCAAAAATTTCGTGCGTGAGCGTTACATATCGGTAGTTGGCCGGCATAGCTCTTGCTTCTTCGATCGAACACTGAAAGACTTTGGGGGCGCAGACAGTTCTGAAACAATCTGCTTGGTTCATTTGTCAACTAGGTCGCATAAATGTAAGTGCAAATGCAGGACTTGTTGGTAATATATAGCGCTTATACTAATCCTAAGCCTTAGACTAAGTCGCGGGGCTGCCGTCCCCCGAACCCCCACTAAGCTATTGTTTCATACACACAGTCAAAAGTTACCATCAAAACAGCTCTATTTTATAAAATTTTAATATATCGATTTTTCGCTTGCATTCACAACTATCTTGCCACCGCGGCCACCTACCGATATGCCCCAAACACGTTGGATAGGACATTGTCGTTTGTATACCATATCCAAATTTGAGCCAAATGGGTCCATACAATCAAAAGTTATGATCAAAATTGCGAAAAAACCAAAACCCACATTTCAAAAAATTTTCGACCACTGAAATTACGGTCCCCCGCTAATAGAAGCACCCTAAAAAGGGCCCTGAAACCATTTCCATTGAAAAGAGCTAGAAAATCTACCCTGCGGTGGATTAGCGGGGTTACAATATTAAGCATAACTTTAGACCAAAATTTCCCATAACGCCTCCATATCCCTCAAAATTCCAAAAATAAAACAATGCTAAGCAGCATGTCGGAGGTTATAGTTGAAAACGGGCGACCCTGATCTCGAAGAGATCGTTTTTAGGGGTGAGAGATGATAGGGGTCCAGAGACACTGGCGGCTATAGGTGAAAAAATGGTGGGCCCTTCCCTGATTTTTCCCCCATATCTGAAGAGAGCCTATAATTTTTTATTACATAGCTAGGCTTTATTCAAAGTTTGTAGTTCAATTTTTACCTTGTTTTTTTCAAATAATTCAACAAAGCCTCATTTTAACGGCAATTGGCAATTGGCGGAGCATTTATATAATACCGCCGATATTTTTTGTCCTGTGTGTTATCTGGAATTGTTATATTGTAATTGTTGTTTTGTGTTTTTTATTATACTTTACTAGGCGTACAAAGTGACATTAATTTCGGTAATGTTTATTCGGTCGAATACATGTTCTCTCTTGTTGACTACATAGCATGCGTAACTAAAGGGACCACCCGGGCCGCTATTATGTTAGAGCTTTCCAGGTCAGAGTAACGAACACAATTGACAAGTGTTGGTGGAAATTGAAGAAATAACATAAAGAAATCCACTATTTTGGTAAAATCAGTATTTTCAGTCTAAATTGTTAAAATGGCTTATTAAATTGCACGTCCAATGGTAGAAATGTTAGTTTTATTGCATGGACATTACTATTAGAATTCGCGCTCTATACAGCGGCGAGACTTTATGCCGATTTCAGATTCCCAACTTTTCGACTCTTACGAAATCCAGAGTGATGACTACAAGTACAAGAGGTGCCCCTGTAGGTGGTGTTTTTGGCACGGATGCTAAAAATTTATCATATGACATGTATTTGTTGTACTGACTGCTTATTTGGTTTATATATTGATACATCATGCAGTAAATGTGGCTGTGAGATTGTATCTACAATAACAATTATGAACATATAAAGCGACATATATTTTTTAGTTTTCTCTTCAGGTAGTGCCGAAATCTTTATGTTCTTCATCTGAATTATAGTATTTACTAATTTATGGCGAACATGAATTTATGTACGGCTTCATTGGATTCTTGATGAAGTTCATAGGATCGAAATGAGTGACTAGGCCAAGCGTTGATTTTATACTACATAATACTAACTATTAAATATTTGCTTGCCGCTGCTTCACTTTTGAATAAAACTAAATAATTGCTTCAGCAATCTTTGATTTTTTTCACTGGTTGAACTTAGTAGAAACACGCATGGAATAGTGTAGTGAATAAACAGATCCAAATGGCATTACCAAAAGTGCAAGGTTTTCCAGGCTTTATCCGCGAAATTCGAATCGCTAACTTTGTTTATATTTTCTATTTCTCTTAGTCAAGTTCTATCTGCTATTATTTATTAAATATAGCGTATCTACTGCATTTCAGAACCGATTGGAAACGCGCACCCTGCTAAAACGACCCGCATAGTAATAGCGGACACCTTTGTGAAAGCGTGACAGGTGTGTAAAACACCGTCCTACCAATTTAGAGGTTAAGTCTTCAAGTACCATCGGCATCTGTTGTTTTCACTTTTCTGTATTTTTTCGTTTCAGCAAATAAACGGTGCTCCTAACTCTTGTAAAATCATAAGACTAACATAGCGAAAATGAAAATGTGATCGAAGACTTTTGTTTCTCTTGTTGCGAATTGTTAAATGCTGATTTTTGTATGCCAAAGTCGAGTCTATGTGGCTTCACAGGGAGCTTAGGTCCAAGATCAGGGTTTGCGGTTGAACATATAACCTTTCAAAAAGTTTTATTGCCGGTTCCTTGGCGCTGGCTTTGCCAATCTCTAAAATTTTTTTCTGGAAGCGTTGAACCGGCGAGTCCTTTGCTCTAAAAAACACAGGACTCGCATAGAGTTATTTTGCTCCGCAGAGTGATGAAGTGTGTGTTCCGCCCGAGGCATTCTAAAATCAAAAATTGTCAAAATTCAGCCATTTATTCTATTCTAAGTGCTAAGCTAAAATGGTAAATTAACCGCCTCATAAACTCTCCTACTAGAGCCGTTATTGTTATTTAAAGCAAACTTTAAACAAATATAATTCAGCAAACAAGTTGACTATATATTCATAGAAAACACGTACCGTTTGTAGCATGAACAAGAAAACATTACAGTTACCTTCCACTTATCCACCACTAGTCACCAATCGCGTGATGTTCCTTGTTGTTCCATCAAAATATTCTCTTCGTCGCTAGCTTCTCCATCAGTGGTATCTTGATCGCTGTTCGGTACAGATATGTCGTCCTCAGCACAATTTTCCAGAAACTGTATCTATTCAGTGGCAGCGGATGGTAGATTTTTGCAGTAAGAATGATATTCTTCAGGAGTAGTTTTGTCAGCGCAAAGACGTTGGACATCTGCCTTTTTCGCTTTAAAGATAGGGAGTCGTTCAACATATGCACATGGAACACCTGTGTGTCAACGACGTGTGGAGCTGGGAACTGATAAATTTGGAAACGTTCCGGCGCCGTATGTGAAGTACGGTACTCAATTACATCAGAAGATGTACCGTGCGCAACCAAGGAATCTCTGCCGTTTTCTGCCGAACAGTCTTTCAGCTAGTGTTCTGAAATTGCGGAAATCTTTATGTGTTTGTGGAGTCACAATAAACGACTTCCGCGGTTTGCCCTTCTCGGTACTCGCTTTGCATTCTTTTGAGTAGTAAGTAGTACATCGTGAGTCGGGAAGACTACACGGTGTTAATTGATATCGACCTGAAGATGTGCGGCGCTTGAGACTGTTGCGGACAAATTTGCGGAAACGTTTAACGTGGCGCACAGAAATTTTCGACAAACTTGGTCCATGTTATTTACAAGCTTTAAGTGGAACTTGTTGATAGGTTTCGGCTTTGAGCCACCGCTTTAATGAGTAATAGCTCGCTCGCAGATGTAATTACGTTGTAGATTTTCGTCACCCGGTGCAAGAAGTCGTTGAGTAGTTGCTGTCGGTTTATTTCAGGAAAATGGACCGTGCATTTGTGCCGACATTTGCTGCGGTCGCTTGGGCATGGTTGCAGACGGGCTGCACGGACTTTATCCGATCTATCCACATATTTGGTTGTCATACACAAGACCCTAGGCAGGTTTCCGTTTGTTTTGTTCTTGTTGCTGTTTAACAGTCTTTCTCTTCTGAATTGGGGTATTAACAGATAAATCGACGCCATCAGCTGGCGGTGCGTCTCCCACGAATATATTATTAATGTCTTCCGAGCATGGTCCTTTGCAACTGCCATGACCACATTCTCAATCCGGGCAGCAATGTCCTGACCACCACACCCGGATCCATTTTGATGACTACTAGAAGCTTTTTCCGTAGGAGGCTTTGTCCTCTTTTTAGGTTTCTTGCATTGCTTGCGCCGTCGCTTGATTCGGTGCGGTGGAGAGCCTTGGGTGTCGGTGCTGCAGCTCTCGTTATAGTCTTCGGATGTGCTGCTGTCGCTGCTATCATGGTTTTTGACCGTGTAGTTATGGATGATTCGGAATCTGCAGAAAGCGATTAGCCTTCGGATTCGTTTGGGGAACCAACCCTCTGATCTGTCTCTGGAATATATCGAAATTTTATAGATTGCGACAGGTTATGTGATACGGTGATTGTTGAGGCTTACGACGGCATGGAGACTATTGTAGGTCTTGGTGGCAATGCTACTGTCGTAGGTGTTGGAGACAGGGCGACTGTTGTAGGTGATGGTGGCATGGCGACTATTGTAGGTGTATGTGGCATGGCGACTGTTGTAGGTATTGGTGGCATGGGGACTGTTGTACGTGTGGGCGGTTTGGAAACTGATGAGCCACTGTAACTCAAATCAACCGAATCAGTTTTCGTTAAGAGATCATTCAAGACATCAACTGCAACGTTTGTTTCGACCTCTAAAACGGAAAGCATATCATGACGCTGTAGGGTTTGACGATACTCGATCACACTATTGATATAGGTATTAAATCGAACACCCACCGTCGAACTATTCAGGAAGCTGTGGACGTAGTTATTTCGAAAAGACAAAGCTTTTTTCGACACGGATAATATCGTCCACCTATCATCAAACCACCATACTAGCCGCTCGTTTGTACTGACAACCTCATTATATTTGCTGGGATTCATGATGATCGCTGGCCACTCCAGTAGATCCATTATACCCATTCGTAGCCAAGTGATGATAAGTGTTGCAGCTCAGTGATATTAATTGCATTATTATAAAGCCTAAAATATTAGCAATAACACGTTTTAATAGCTGGAAAGAGTCGTATCTATAGGAAGTTGACTATACTTAAATATTTTTGGCTTAAGCTAAACACTGGATTAAAGCCATGCAACCTAAGCCTGCTTGGGATAAACACTAGTCACTCACAACCTGCCATAACTATGATGTGCATCCTGCATATGAGCACAGCCTTATTATGTAATTTATCTTCAAGTATGATTAAAATACGTAATTTCCAACGTATAAGAAGGGACGAATGTATTATGCTTATTTAGGAATTATTCAGTGACTCTTCCCAATATCAAGAAAATGTGTTATTAATAATATTTTATTATTAGTATTTCTTGACTAATAGTTTATATTAAATTTCTTCATCCTGAGGCTGATCCTTCTTTCTTCAGCCTTAAAATACAATAGAATGATGCTTGCCAGCTGGCTCAGAATGCGTTTTGGTTTCATTTACATGTTATACTTCCATTTAGTTCAATATGCAAACATATTACTGTCATAAGATGGTAGCAAATTATTGCTATTAGGAGTCCTTAAGCACAGCAGCGGTTTTTATTGAATAAGCTTTTAATTAAAGTACTCTTGGTTCAAGGCAGGGGGCAAGTGTATTTCTGTTACAAACAGAGGCCATGTGGCACTGTACAAAACACAATTTTTGTCTGACAATATTGTCAGGATATTTATCAAATTTTAGTGGGAAATAATGTGTTAGAATCCTGTTGATTTTCTTATAGGAAACAGCTAGTTTTTGCAGTGAAAAACCATGGAAATCGAGTTTCTACAAGCTTAAACAGTACCTATTGTACACGGTCACATTTGACCGCTGTTCGCTAGCAAATTGCACGCGGTAAAATGAAATTTTATTTTGAAATTTAATAGTTTTCTTGATCGCTCACTCGTATGGGATAGTCAATTGTATTGAGTGCTGTAATGTTCTCATAAGTATTTAAATGTCATGCTGTTGCCTCATAAAGTCATTAAACTGTTATGTTTATGCGGCCTTGTAAGTTGCATTAGTGTGCAACACTTTATGTGGCACCGTCGAGTGGTGCAATTAATAAAATATTTACAGACCGGAGTCAATGGACCTGGAAAGTGCAATACGAGAGACAAATGTGGCGCTGAACCTATTTCTGAACAATAGATTCGAACTTGCGAAAGAACGAATGGAGCCCTGGTCAGCGTTTTATTTTTGCTAGAGTTGGAATTGGGTTGGCACTGAACTATAATATGTCGCTGTTAGAGATACAGAAAACAAATTCGGTCACAAAGATCTCAAAGTTGGTCGCCCTACTTATTTTGTTTCGTTTGTTTCAGCACTTAATCGTTGAAGTAATCAAATTGTCGACTAGTTCTATAATAGTATTTTCGAAGCATTTAATCCGTTGAGAATTCATATATACCTGTAACTTTAACATCGATTTAGGGATACTATTTAGGACATTATATTGTTATAATAAAGATAATGCGGGCCATGTAAGTTACTGCAATGTATCGGTATTCTGTTTCAGGGCTAAGTCGAGTATGTACCACGCATTGGGATATTCAACTGTTCTCTTTATGCAAGCAATGATGACGTTTGATACCGTAAGTTTGTATCAGGATCTAGTTCATAAAGGATATATGGTCTTTGGTATTTTATCTAATAACCAGTAGATTATAGTTGCAGATGTCTTCATTGTACAGCACACTCCAAAAACCGCTGGGTCTTCTCAAAATTAGTCATCAAATCATACAGGACTTGTTATTGGTAATCTAATAACATAACAACGTAGGCGGTAACAATGTGAATTTATAAAATTACAAGAAAATTATAATTTTAAGTAAACAACTTTTACGTTGTATGTGCCTAATGTTTGCCAAATTGGCTACTTTCGACGTAAGCACAATTGTATTAGTCGTACGCTACCCAACTCGTATGGGACAATCGATAGCCTCATCTAGCCATCAACGTGCAACAAATTATTATAAAATTTGTCAAAATCTCTCATTTTGATACCCTAATTTAGCATTTATAGCTTCGCGCAACACCTGACAGGGGTAGCAAGACACCTAGCGTACTTTTAAAGCAACGAAACCATCGTGTTTCATTAGTAAAATATAACCATATATGCCCATTCTTCAGCCACAAAACAACAAGTTCATTCATACTTCTTTTAATTTTACCTCATTGATAAGACCACTGTTCCAGTTCCGGTTCGTCTCTGATATGTACATACCGTACACTGTTTACGTACATGTCTGCCTCTGTATTACTGCATTGTTTGACTGAGGTGAGCAACATATACTAAAATTTCTCCTTACTGTCGCATATAGCGACCTTATAGCTGCTGTCATGTCCGGCAGAAATAACTCAGTCGGTAGAGCATCTGCTTGAGAATCCAAAAGCAGGAGGTCGTGGGTTTGAATCCCACCTCAGACCGACTCTCCAGCGGCTGCTTTTCCTTTCGCCATCAGGTACCTACTATTTAGGCCAAAACAAAACTTGCTTATATAACACTTACGTTGATCGGAAGTAAATATTTCTGGTTTGGTCAAAATCAAAAATTTAAGGGGTCAAGCTTTTGAGGGTGAACATGGTTAATAGGGGTCAGCAACGGAACGTGAGGTTAAGCGCCTTACACCCCCTTACTTTCCTAACAGAACTACGAAAATCACTCGTGTAAATATAGCAGCAACCAAAATATGCTAGATGTATATACATCACAATGGTAATAACCGTTGTGGTCTTTACTTGTACGTATTCACAGCACCAATTAAAGTAGGCTGTAAATATTGCAACAGCTATTACTCATTATTAGTAAATGGTGTCATCTAAGTTGCAGCGAATATGTTGCACCGTTAGCAAGCTCTGTATAAGTTTATATGCGGTGTCAACTCTTATTTGGTGGAGATGTGGTAAAGCACTAGAAACATCAAAGAACCTCGGCCTAGAGATTAGGTTTTGGGACAAAATATAGAATGTTTAAAATAATTATCTTCGCTGGAACGATTTATTCTTAATTGAAACACGTTATTGGCGGATCAGTTTGTGCTTGGCCTGTACGATGTCGAGCAACATTTTCTTGACAAGGTATAAATAATGTTGCAGTAACAAAATAAGATGAAAGTGGTTAAATCGTTGTTTACTTAACGTTTGCCGACATTTAAGGACTTTCTAGGATAACATTAATTTATAGAATTTTTAGGTCTCAGATTCTAATTTTGTTTGTAGAAAGATATCGACGATGCCATTGAATCATTGAAAGCAGCTTGTCTAGTGTGCAATCAGTATCGAAAACAATTTTCGCTCAGCAGCCAAGTAACAAAAATGGTGCGCAGTCCATCAACACAGGTGTACTCCGACGGTAATATCATAATTTTCGAGCCCAATAATACTAATAATACCAACAATACTCAGACCATTAATTCTTATACTAATAATGCCCTGCGTCTTGCGTGCGAAAACAGTTAGCGCGACATTGTTTTACATGGGTGTTATTGTGCATCGGTGTTCCTAATTTGGCCAACGTTGCTTTACCTTCTATGGTTACTAGGCTTAGCAAAACACGATGGAAGTCATTAATATGATTGAATCGATTACACAATTTTTGCAATATAGAAGTTTATAAAAACTTCTCTAGGTCTACGTTTATAATGTTGATTAGTTGTGAATCAAACGGATTTATTAGATTGAACCTTGTAGTGATAAGTACACCAGTGCGCTGCTGTTTTATTGTAGTCTCTAAAAAACTTAAAAATTTGTTTTAAAAACAGTAATTTAAAAAGGAATATTTTTGTCAAAAATAGACACCGTGTTTGCGAGAAAACGCTGAATTCTATGCGCTAACAGCTAGCTCGCCATTAAAGGGCCATTTCTGATATCTTCTATAGCATAAAGCGGTGTCTGCTGAGGATGTGTTTCATCTTTCGAATTCGGGGTATCGGTGTGTTGATATCAAAATGCGATCATAATCTAATGGTATGCAGGTTCATGTGCTGTTTGCATGCCTCGTGTAAATATTACTATTAAAACGTGTTCCTTGTTCGCTGCTCTTCGACCAACATAATGCAATTGCGCAACTCGCCTGATATCCTGGTAATAAGTCTAATGAAATTTTTTATTTGGCATAGAATAAATTTCCAATGCATTTTGGGACTGAAATACATAAGAAATGGACCACTCAAAAGTAAATATCCAAGGTGTGTAAAACCACATTCTAGCGCCCATTGTTCCTCGAACCGATACTTTGCTACACCTACTTATTGCTTCAATAATTATTGTGGAAATAATTAAGTTTATAAAATATATTTTTTGGTCTTGAAACAGTTTTTGTGTGTTGGCTTCGTTTTGTTGTCCGAAACCGGTTATGCATCAGGACCAAGGCAGCTCGTAACAGCGTGTAAAACAGTACAACCTATTAATGTTTCAGTCAGTATTCGCGAGCAGCTTAAACCCTGCGCCCAGCGCTATACGGGTTTAAAGTTTTGATCAACCTTTCGCGAATACATTTTACTGCACGAATAAAAGGGTTAGCAGGAAAAACCAAATGTGTGGGCAAATTATGATTAAAGTTTGTTAACTCGTTGTGATTTTTTCTTGTTGTTTACTTTTTATAAACCATTTTAAGGCTGAATAATTAATAACGGCTACGTTGATCAAGTATTGCTAAGCTCCATTTTAATTATATTGAATGAGTACTATAACATTATTTTGTTAACCTGAGTTGTATTTTAGAGCAGATGCATGCGGAGCTGTGTTATGCAGAATGTCTCATTGAAAGAGCTTTATTAACGTTTGTGCAAGACGAAAACCTGGTGTCCTTTGTTAAAGGTGCAATGAAAGTTCGAAATTGCTATCAGTCTTTCAAGTATGCTTTGTACTTGATTCCTTTTCAGTATAGATACCGGAGTTAAGGCCGTCATTACCGAGACCAAACTTGGAATTTTAGCTTATTTGGGCTACGTTTTCAGCAAACTCGTGTTTCTGGCATCCAGTTGATCTCCTTCATCGCTGGTATTGTGTGTTTATGTAAGATAAACATATTTAAATGAGTGGCATACTAACGTATGTATTTCCGTAAGATTCATTTTCTTTGCGTGAGGTAATAAGGTAATAAATTACTTCTCACCATTTATCGTTTTGCTCCTATCCCGTTTGTACGTAGTTTCACAGGTGGTTTCGCTATAGGGCAGGGGAGGGGGGCTGACCTACATTGGCTTCGAACCCCCTATTGGATCTCGCCTCCTCCCGAGACGCTGACCCCTATTTGGGATCCGCCGCTACCCCGTGTTTTTTGCTGGAAACTAATTTTTCGGCAACCTATTTTCCAAAAGAAAATACCCAAAATTTCGCCCTGCGGGGCTCAAGTTTACAAAACTTCCTTTACACAAAAAATTCGCTGAGCTGAATCCCCCAAAATTTCACCACTCTGGTATATTTTCTCGACTAACCTACACAATATATGTACTTATTAACACGTCATTGCCCAATGCCACTTTCCTCGTGTACACGAGAATGATAATGTTTACTGTTAACAAAACGGAACGGCTCAGAACTTTGTGGAGGCCGCTCCTATAACATATCATTGAAATATAAGTTAAGATATATAAGAAATCAGCTACACAATATAAGCTTAAATGTTTTTTTCAAGAAAAGAGTGAAAAAATTTTCACCCCTATTTTATTTCACGCCAGCCCCCCCCCGGGTCTCGGGGCGCTGACCCCGAGATTTTTAGGAGCCCGCGACCTATATGTTGGAGGCCCAACGGAACCCCTTTCGAATAAATATCTTAATGGACTCTCGACGATCTACTGTTATATTTGAAATTTATTTGTCCAGTAAAATATGCGTTGAGGTGGAACAAGTCGCCTAAAAATCTCGGATGTTTTAACATTTTCGTTTCGAAACAACGGCTAATTTAGTAACATGATGATTTTCTTTATAAATAGTTACAACCGATTTCCACTATTGCTTATTGAGATGGAACGAGGGAAATTTTCTCAAATAGCATTTAATTGGGAAAATGTCTTTGTGACATATCTCTTCACAATGGATGTTCGATTGAGTTTAGCCATTTTTTATGCGAACTTGT
Source organism: Trileptium ribeirensis (assembly GCA_030248225.1). Classification (NCBI taxonomy): domain Eukaryota; kingdom Metazoa; phylum Nematoda; class Enoplea; order Enoplida; family Thoracostomopsidae; genus Trileptium; species Trileptium ribeirensis. Next base: position 77,843 of record JASANE010027562.1, read on the forward strand.
AAGGAAATGTGTAATTGTGAACCCATTTGCTATAGGAAGCTTTATAGTTACGCTAATCTCATGATTCTTAGCTAAACCTGCACGAATTGAAGACTTTTTGGTTTTTTCTATTTGGAGTCACCCAGCATTATAACTTTGCCAGAGGTATCAGATCTAAACATAGAGACCACACTATAGAATCTACAACATTAATGTCATTCATTTTTCTGTCAGAGCAGCCCTTTTCGAACCAAGAGCCAAAATTTAAAAAATATCACCATAGAAGTTAACTTTTCAAATTTTTTACAAAGCAAGTTTTTGATTGCTGGTAGCGAACGATAGGATTATAGGGTTATTTAACCAGATGGAGTCATTGCTTTAACGCTCAGATTGGGCAATTGCTAACACTGCGGGGCGATACTTTACAAAAATTTGGTAAATTTTGGCACAAAAAATAGTAAAATTTTCCACTTTTTCAATGTTTAGACGTATGCAGGTCTTTAGAATGTATATAATTATATAGTGTTTGGTTAGTGCTGAACACGATAAATGCCATTGCATTTGCGTGATATGCATCAAATAAGGCAAGTGTTGAAGTCTTACAACGTAAAATCTCTCTTCCAGTTATAAATTTTCCTAAAATTTGTGATTTATAAGGTTTTCGTCTTTATGGTGATTGGACGAAGAAATAAAGAGTGCTTCGGCTTCAATATGACTAAAATGACCGTACCGAAGTATTGCCGTTGTATAATTTCTACCGTGGGACTTTAAATGGGCTTAGGAACCTTATTTTGGAACGACGAAATGGTCGCAAAACGCAGGGTAGGCATAGTTGCGCGGTTCTACCGCTTTCAAATGTGGCCAAATTAATAAAAGACGGAGAACGTGCTATATTGTGGGATTCCGCAGGCTTATAATAAAGCTCTGTTTCTGTACGTGTAAACATTAGCCAAGCGTAAGTGACTGAGGCTATTTCAATATTTGTGTTGAGTTACTGTAAAAGTAAATGCCCGAATCATTTTTTCCATGTCACTTAAAGTAAGTGCTAAGCAAGAATGTGAAATCTGCATATTTAATAACACACTTCTATCACGTCTTTGAAAAGACATGCTGCTGCATTTTAGTCTTTTTGATATTTTACTTTTTTACATAATACACATTTAGATAAAAACAAATCGATAGAAATTGTAGAAATAAAAACCAAAATCCTTGGCAAAACATAGCAGACGTTCATTTGCCATTAATTTGCCTTACGTTCACTAATTTGACGCAAACGATTTGCTTCTATTCCTGTCCGTGACTGTACCTCAAGTGTAAATTTGTCACTTGTATGCAATGTTCTTAACTTTGTTCAGAGAATGTCAACGTATTCTTCACGAGCATTCCTGGGGAAGTCGTGACGAGCGCATCCGTGCTCATTTCGAATCCGGTGTCCGTGTTGGAATGGGTGTTTTCAATGTTTTTATATCAGTGCTTCCGCCGCGTGTTATTAAGTTAATGGAATTTGTTGGATTTTCGGGTAACAAGGTAATGATAAATTTTTATTTATTCTACAGCACTCGCTAGAAATTACTGTCTTATTTTGAACAGACCAACATCTACAAGAATAGAACAAAATTTATCTATCTGCGAACAAGTTTGGAACAGTCTCCGAACTGCTTTGTAACAATCTTGAAACCTCCGTAAAGTTTCGAACAAAAGTCAAGCCTGTTATGAAATTTGACATTTTAGCAACAAATTTCGAGTGAACTTCGAACGAATAGCGTTCATTTGTGGTGAGTACTGAGGTATTTCCTAAGTATGGCGCTAGCTGATCGCTAAATTTATTTCGTAATTTGCGATCATCGCTGATATTTTAACGCTATATTTAAAATCAGTGCTTTATATGCGATAGCGTTATTAACAAATTATTGATTACTTTCGTGTTACCCTAGCATAGTTTCAAGTTTGTCAACTTCATGATCATTTTTTGAAACGGAGCGAGCGAAGCCGGCGGAGTTTCCACGGAGAGCGCTGGGGAAAAGATCGTGAAAATGTCTTGCCTTTTTGTCTGTCAGTGTCACTCATTACTCATCTTCGGATGTATACATTTTGATAATTTCTTTGTTTAATAGAAAAAACGAAGACGATGTGCCTTTAGTTCAGCAAGAACAGCTCGGAGGTCATCTTATGGAGGAAACAAGTTTTTATGTGTTCTTTTGCGAAATAGAGTCATACTGGATTAGTGTTTCGCAGCCCACTTCTCGCGAGTGCGATGCAAATGGAGACAGCGATGCAGAACCAGTTCATTGAGAACTACAACTATTGTGAACAACACATTTGTGTCCCACTCCGTAGCTCATCACTTTTCAAAATTTGGAATATGGTTCATTGAGCCATTGCCTGAAATATCGATTTTTCAAATTTTGGCATATTGTTGCGTGTTTTGCCTTACAAGATGTGTCTCAGATTATCAATCACGATGAATATGTTTCTGCTATCTAAGGCCAATCTGCGTGTAAAGCATCAAGAATGGTCTACATGGGTTTTTCTGAACGCTGCATGCAATGGTTTAGTTTCTAGAGTCCAGTACATATATTTCATGTATTTTTAGTTTCTGTCACTAGGTTTAGGGTCGAAGTAACTCATCCAGATTATAATCTGTATTCAATTTTTTTGTTTTCAGCGCATTAACGACAGCATAAGATATTTGTTACGTTAAATACAATGTTATGGTCGCCTGGTATCGAAAATAAATTTGTACCATTTTTGTCCAGTTTGCTTAAGGCGGTATAAGGATAATCACCAGCGAAACCGGCTAACCAACTTAATTTCGTCTATCGTCGCTTTATTTGGTTATGCGTTGTTTTCTGCGCGTCAGTTAAGCTATTATAGATTTTGCGACATGCATAATAAGGTAGTGTGCCTTAACGTTTATGACACCAACATTATATTTAACGCTTCAGGAGCTCCAGAGATCTTAGGGTAGTATATACATCAATCTCAAAATCTGATGAAATACCACAGGTGATACCACGTAGTGACAACTATAGGTGAAGCAACGCTCGCCCCGTTGCACCCGCGCTTGCGAAATACTAGTATAATTTAAATATTGTGCAGTGAAGATCTTGTCAAAATCTTGACTGCGTTGAGTTCCTCTCAGTCATAAGATAATTGTTGCTACAATAATGTCATTTCAGGAGCTGGGACTAAGCCAGCTTGCAACTGCTAGCTCAATGCAGAATACGGTGAGAGCTCCCCTGGCTTCTCTTGTACTGCTCACATATCAAATGATGGGTACATACATTTTCGGTAAGCTTTAACTACAGAACTTAATTTAGTATATAGTACCAGTATATTTACACGTTTTTTACATCGAACGAAACTGAGTAACGTACGCTTAAAATGAATACAAAAGTTGGTATCACAGGCTTTGAAGACGCAAGATTTGCTGAAAGCGGAAATTTATTGTTCTTGGGATGACAGACATATAGTATAAATTGATTGCTGGGTTTCCCAGCGTGCTTCTGGTAATACCGCGGTCTTTCGTGGTAAAGTTTTGTCTCTAGTTCGTTAGGAGAAGGTAAACAAGGTGGGTTAAGTTTTTATGTAACGTATGCAAATGTATTTTTAGGCTCACTTTTTGCTGGAGTGGGAGCAATTTGGGAAGGATTCCACCAACTTCTCAGTGATGGTGGCGCCTGTCCGCTGGGTTTAGGGGCATCCCACACTTTCCAAATTTGCAATTCCATCCCCCGCAGTCGACCGAAATTCCCAAATTTCAGCTAAATGCAAAAATTTTTTTATGCTTAA
>JASANE010027563.1:0-30310 GCA_030248225.1 Trileptium ribeirensis
AGGGTCAATGAAGCCTATTTCCAGACAGTCTGCCTTCAGTAGTTTTGTTATGCACTGCGTACAGGGCATCAAAAATGGTATATATAGGTTTTTGATACACTGAACCCGAATGTTTGGTTATATAGAGCACCGCACTAATATTTAATACCTTTCAAAATGTTTTCAATGAGTCTGAAGTTAATGAACCCGATTTCCAGAATTATTATTGTAGGTTGGTTATGTATTGCGTAGAGGATAGCGAGAATGGTCTATGTATAAGTTTTCGGTAAGCCAGAAACGATCAGCAGGAATACTTCGCGCATTTTCAATTGTTTTCATGGTTTTGGGTCGACGAGGTTTGGAATTCAGGGCTACAGAGGTTTTACGGTGGTATCTACATCAAATACAAAGAATGTTACAAGTGATTATAAAAAATGATCACATGCATATGTGAAATCAACCCTCGCACTGTTTAACCATCGCTTGGCAGATACTACGTATTATATTATAAGTGCGATATTTCGGCGAAAAAATTTAAAACGATTTAAAATTGTCGATTCTAAAAATATTATTTAACTAAATGACGAGTAATTTTGCCCACACAGGAAAAACATTTGCAATCAAAACCGACTGATATAAAATTATGTACATAAAAATTTATGTATATATAAGGAGTGTGGGGCGTTACATGGCCTCAAACATAAGATTACTATAGAGTATAAACTCACAGCGTTGAGCGTACTCAACAAAGTGGGTACTAAAGCGATGAAGGCGCACAAAGTATTATCAGGGGTTTGGCTTAACTTAAATATCTGCTCATGGGGGCATAATTTTTATGACAAAAGGTGCCGGGATGCAACATTAGCCGTATCATGTCGACCTTAACGGGTTTTTTTAATTTATTCGAACTTAAACTATGATCAAAATATGAAAGCATTTAGGATTTTTGTAAATTTGAAAGTGTTAACACTGTTCTTACTTTGATAGAATAATGCCTTAGCCAACTGGAAATATCTCCAATAATCTTAAGCTTAAATGTAACAAAACAATTCAAAAAATTTTGAAGCATCGCAATTTGCTAAATTTATTTTTTCGTCACAAATTACTATAATTTTTCATCATAAATTACTTTCAAATTTTGATTAAAGATTGATCAAATTTTTAATTGAACATGTGAACTCAACTTTACTTTTAGGATATCAATGACGTGTATGTCAACTAAGGATATATACAGTTCGCGTTAGAAATCCCATTTCGAGCGAGTCTTGAGCGAGCATTTTGAAACTATTTAAATTAATAATAAATTCTATTTTTAGAACAAATTTATGTACAGCGAGTCTCGAGTGAGCGACTATTATTTTTGTTGGGTACTGTTGTACTATGTACCGCTTTAAAAGGGCGTAGTATCACTTTACAGATCATTCAAAAGTTTTAGTTACAATTTAACCGACATCATCAATACATCCAGTAGTTGCTACAGTATTGGTTCACATAGTAACAACCTATGAAGTGTAGTTACGACACATTGTCGTCACTAACATAAGAACAGTTGGAGCACCAACATTAGTTAAATTACTCGTACGGCACATTGTCTTAATTTCAACACAAATATGTCCCTTGAGGCGGGAATAGCGAAAAAATAACCTTTGAATAAGACTATCGGGGCACGAAGGCGTCGGAAGAACCAAGCCGGGGTCAGTCATATTCGAAGCACAATTATATTTTTGCAGAAACTGTGCATAATTTATGCATAAAAATACAAGTTCAAAAGGTAGCGGTTTAAAAACTAAAATTCATCTAAATTTCCAGGGAAAATGCGCCTTTAAATTTGTCAAAAGCAAAAGCCGTAATTCCCGAGATAAATTTTAGACTCGCGTAGTAAGGTCCTTGTATGTCGACCCGAAAACAGTTCGGCCCGAAATGAGGAAAGGTTTCCACCCAGGTATATCGACCGCCCCTCCGGTTCCCCCAGATCATATCCCACATAAAATTTGGAATAACCCCAGATTTCCCAAATAGTTTCGTGCGTGGTTGAAAATTATCGAAGTTTTCTCTGATGGACTAAGAAATATTTTTCAAATTTGACTACAAATCCTAATTATAGTCTGAGGTGTTAAAATCTTTAGAATTTTTCTTTTCTAGATATGCACAGTAGATACAACCAGTCGTCAATTTACACGAATTCCACTTTTCTGACACTTCCAGCACTTTCTTTTGCTCCCATTACTCGAGCTAAGAGGAGCCCCACGTTTAATTTTTGTAACAAAGAAGACTGGGAAATATCATATCTAATATTGGAATTTGAAATTTGTCGTAGGAACAAAATTTACTCCTGATTAGCACTGTAGATCACAAAACCAACATAACCTGCCACAAAATCTGCCATATCGTTTTGAGCATCTGCGATACATGCAAAAACGTTCAAAAAAGACAGCACACATAAACACTTGTTAACTAAATCGGGACACATATTAGCTAAACTCTACCAAACAACTAAAAAATGTACGAAGTATATTTTATTCTATATTTATTCAACATGTCTAATCACTTTTCTGTGTTACCTATGAAATATTTACTAGCTACATTATTAGTGCGAAACTTCCATGTGCGATACTAATTGATGCCATATGCACTGCTGTTAATATTTAAATACCAAGAGCCACATCTTTAACCACACTGCACAAAACTAAAAATCATTTGACCTGTTAGTTTCACAAATCTCTGAAACAAAAAATATAGCTAACATTATGATAGGTTCCATAGAGTTGAGCCATTTATGCTGTTTTATCTGGATACTATCCTTTTTGTAAAAACAAAAACTCCTTTTGTAAATAGGCCTGGTCACAAAAAGAACAGATTATTATCATTATTATTAAAGTAATAAAAATTATATAGGTATTAAATTTATTTTGACTAACCGATTTCTTTTTGGCAACAGTATGGTTATCTACTGTACGTTGTATCTGAAAAATAGACACAAACATGGTAAAATATAAATCTTTGACAGTTTAACAGCTCCAGCTACGTGAAATTGCAACATAAATATTGCTAACTAGTTTGCTAAAGCACAGTACAATAAATTCATGCACTATTAGTATTTCACTTTCACGGTAATGTCTTTGTAATGTAATGTGACAAATCAAACAGATAAATGCATGTTTTCGTCAATCACGATACTGACTATAATACCGTATTGCAGCGGTTACATTTATGGTAAACATTCAGCACGCACAAAAACCAGGAGGATGCTAAACATTAATCTCAGTTTGTTGATTCTTACTAGGCATAACTTATCTTCGCTACTGATCTTCGTAGAGCCATTACTCCCAGAAATGTCCGATGCCACGTATCTTTTATCGACGAGGAAAGTAGTGCAATAATAACGTTATCTTGTATTTATTACAAAACAATATCTTAATGCGTCCATTGATATTAATGAATTACAGATGATATCTACCCAAAAATCACAAATTAGCTATAATTTAATCTTATTGACTTTGCTACATCTTAATAAGTAGCTAAGTAAGAAAAGCGTAGGACTTTCGACAATCAGGCCGGGTCTTCAGACTTGCTGGAATCATTCATGCTGGCATCCCTCCGGAGTCAGTATGTTGAGTAGTATATGAAAATGACCGATTGCATATGCCACTTGTGCGTCCAGTTACCACTATGGACCTCGCACGGGCCAATAAAGTATTGTCATGCTGTCAGGAGTGGGAATTTACATTCGTTAAATTCATTTGAATTCTAACAACCAGTATTGTATATATATGTTGGAACACAGTAACAAATTATTATATAACTGATCTCCCCATTCGCTGAAAATTTTGCCAAAGAGACATGAACTGGGCCCACATGGTTCAGAACTTGAGAGCTAGACATTGCCAGAAGGCGTGAAACGGGAGGAGGGGAATGACTGGATGGAACGAAGCAGGGATCGAAGATCGAAGTATAAAAATTTTGAAAGCTTAATATTTTTACGAAAAACGCAAATTGTTAATAAATGGACACAGAAACGATGCAAAAACACATCCATTGAGGTTAAATCCAGTGTTTCAAGTATTTTTGCTTAGCTTAATTTTTTTACTTCAAAAAAGAACTTTTGTAAAAAAATTTTGACGAAGTTCAACGGGTGGGTGTTCTATCGTGGGAAGTCAAAAATTTTGCCATGTGGTCCAACCAGGAGTCACCGAAAATATCGGGCCCCCGCTTTGAAGAAGTCAGTGCAAATCAAAAGTATCTCTAAGTTAATTGTCCAAACACAGTAATTTGCACAAATTTTCCGCCAGAAATCACCGCTGCTCGCTCGATAGAAAATAGTCGGTTTTGGCGCTTACTGTAGCTAACAAACGTAGTCACAAAACTGTTACCGAATTGCCGGTCACTTGAAAGCGTCGGCGAGCATCAGTCATAGTAGTAATCGTGTTTGTCAGTAATGATGTTTTATTATGAGCCACAGCGCCAATGTTTTTGTCATTGCTGTCACATGCCAACAGGGTAACGCGACCAGACGGCCTCATCTAAAACACCACAACATATAAATATCACTATAGCATAGCCGTATATTTCTTTCATTAAAATAAATAATAATTATGTACCTTAATATTTCCTCAATTAATTTTTTCTTCAGTACACATTACTGTCTTCTCCAATTTTGGTAGAAACGGGCACCCCCGTTTCGTGCTCTCTGGCAAAATTTTGGATTATCCCTGGTTCAATCCCACTGTAAAGCATTTCCTTCATCCAGTTGGCCTTCCATAAATAGCACAAAATTGATTATGTATTACTTTACAACCGAGGCACACTTAGAACCTGTATCTCGTATGCGATAGTGAAACGGAGCGAGAGTGGTTTCATAAAGTTGTCATTATGCACAATAATTTGTAACAGTCTCTGTGTTTTATGTGTTGACCACCCTAAGCAGGCCTCTCCACAGAAGGGGAGTGGGCCCAGGATTTTGGAGCTTCTCAAGGATTTCGACGACTTCATATACCAAAACTTAATTAACATTATTCATGGCAAAATCTTAGGTAAAATGAAGAACAACCTGCAGAAATACGTAATTTCACTAAATGAATAAATATGCAGCAAAAACATCGATATACCTATTGTAAAGACATGAAAAATGTGGCCAATTCAATTTTTAGGAGCGGGAGTGAAATGCATACTATACGGTTCTCGCTATACTAAGCCTGACACACCAAATCCCCCTCCCCCGGTGTAGGCTATTCTTTTTTAACGATGTAACTAAAGGTGACATAGGCCAAAAATACGATAAAATGCTATTATAAGATCCCAATTTGACCTGAGGACTCAGATTTCACCAGTTAACATGCGAAACACCCCCGGACTTTCCAATAGTAAAAACACCACCCAGACGATATAAAAAATGACAATGATTTTACAAAAATCCTTTTCTGAAATTAAAAATTTGTTGAAAGGATGGTTTTAACCTCAAAATGTAGTTTTTTCCGCGTTTCAGAGTCCATTTTTTAACATTTTTAATGAAAAATATTAAATTTGAAAACTTTTTCGACCAAAATTCAAGCCAGGGGACAATCACTTCATGTCCTTTGGCAAAATCCGGAGCCCAAGTTCCAAACTAAGGGGGCGGCTCATTCCCTCTGGAAAAATTTTCATGAATGGATATATATAACCGAGCTACATATAGACAAATAACCTACTACAGATCAGGCACTAACGGTTCAATTTGTGCTGGCCCGGTACTTGAAAATGCTTACGGTCTCCTAATCCCATATTTATACTAGAAAAAAATGTCCTTAAAGGGCAAAAAAATGAAACCCCTATGCTCGCCCTAAAATGATTCTTATACTGATTTTTTGGAAAATTGCTTTTTAAAATGTTTTATATTATATCAATAGTGAAGCTGTGTTAGAAAAGCCAATGTATTGGAAAAATGTTTTGGATTAATTTGTGCTTTAGGTAATTTGGAGAATGCTTTTAAACAGAATGAAGTCGGTAAAATGACCATGGACTACGACTAGCCTATAGGTGAAGCCCCTGTTATGTACCTGTCATGAGGCAACTTTCATTGGTAATGTTTTAACCATACATCCATCCAGTCGTTAAAATTATCCCTAAAGAAAGTCAATTTAGATTTTTTTCAAATGGAATAACCATTTTTAAGAATATATGCAGTCGCTACAAGGACAGTGGATTATGTTAACGAAACTCCTGAGTGGCCTCAAAAAAATTTTGTTACATTGGGAACATACTTAATATAGATTACGTATAACAAGTAAGGTAATGCTAATGTTTAGTTTTCTGTTATAAAATGGAAAACACAGGGGTTTGTAGCTGACTTTGCTAAGTCCAAATCCATATTTCCTTCACATTAGATACAGCTTCCAAACAATTCAATAGACCAAACGGGTGTTCATAGTTTTAGATCCTCAAATTACAATTTTAACAATTTGCGAAAATAACAATGGTATGCGTAAAATTGATAAAAAAGGAGAAAAATGAGTTATTTCCCGTTTTAGACCTAAAGATGACAACTTTTGATAATCCGCAATGCCAATAACATAGACCGAAAACAAAGTTCACAGCAAAAATACCCATTTTTCGACAATCTGTGTGTGAGACCTTTATCGCAATGAGTTTCCCATGCCTGAATACCCCAAGTGAAACTTTTCAGCCGTCCAGGACGTTAGAACAAATTTTCGAATTTTGGGTTGAGGAACCACGAGGGTACCACACCTCAAACCCCATAACTCCACAATCGGAGCCTTAATCGAAAAACAAAAAAGACGCATCGCCATTTATCATTTTACTATGAAATAAAACCAACCAGAGAAAAAATTCGAAAGTTAATATAAAAATAATCTTGCTTCCGTGAAGAGTACTAAAATGAGGTAAAGACTCTCATTTTGACAACTGACCGCTGAGCCAGATCCCAAATTAAAAACGCTCGAGGATGTATATACATGGTAAATCGACTATATCGGTTCGAATGAGCCTAAAGAATTTATGAAAATCGGATAAGTCGTTGCCGAGTTATGACTAATCACGCACACAAACGGAATTTAAAAACTTTCACTCCTGCAACGCACAATCCCACTGAGTTACACTACGTTCTGATCATTGCTATATAGCCACCAGAATAAGTATTCCCACCAAAAATAATCTATTTCCATCTGTTAGGAGCAAAATAAATAAAAACTCCCAATCTGAATAGACAACATAGCCAAACATGAAACAATTTGTGTAGTTTGAATAAAATCTGGCTACTTTAAGAGTAAAATTTACAGCCAGTTCAATATATGCCACCTCCAAACTAAGTATACTGATTCAAAGGAACATGGTTAACAGCTTGTTGGAGGCAATTTTTTTGATTGTCCATCAACAAACAACACATTACTCTTCGCCAAGAATGGTCCATATATAGGTTTTTCGGTACGTTCTGAATACGATGGTTAGGTTATCTAGAACCCAGCACGAATATTTCATAACTTTCTCAGATGTTTTCAATGGCTTTAGGGTCAATGAACCTGACTGCCAAAAAACAGTTTGTTTTTCGTAGCTTGATTTTATATTGTATATATACAGGACATCAAGAATGGTCTATATAGGTTTTAGGCATGCTGAAAATACGATGGTTCGGTTATATAGAACCTATCACGAATATATACTTCTGCAATTTCAGTTTTTGATGGGTTTTGGGTCCACAAGGTTGTAGGGTTTTCAATGAGGTCAAGGTTTTAGTGTAGTATATATCAAACATAAAGCCTGTTACAAGTGATTACACAAAATTACCACTTGATGAAACCACATTCGCTCCGTTTCACCCTCGCTTGCACGTTACTGGTCTCAATAAAAAGAAAAAATAGTAGGGTATCCAAAAATACAGTAGTCGTCAAAAGTTTCTGCCGCTTGCTCGAAAGAAAATTGTTCTATAATACAATTTTATTAGTAAAATAAACATTATCTGAATCGATAGCGAGGCAGTCGCTATTTCATTAGTAATTTAAACATTATCTGAATCGCCAGCGAGGCGCTCACTACAAGTTCAATAAAAAGTTGCCCGCTGAAAACGTGTCAGTCGTTTCTGGCGAGTACTATTAGTGTTCATATACGCTTTGTAGTGTCAGGTTTCACGTTTAGTGAGTATCGATAACATATTATTTGGCTAATCAGATACGGAAAGCAGGATGAGTGGACCTCCTGGATAGGAGTCCGCTACTGAAATATATTTTCTTATAAAAGTTAAGCTATTAGATTTCAATAGATTTCTAAAATTTTTTCACCGAGATGTAAACACCATTACACAAATCTCCTCAGAAAGCATTAATTATTTTTTAGATAGATAGATAAAATTAGGGCAGGGAAAAATTAAATGCGCGTGGGTAAGAATATGCCCGTTATACGGTCCATTCTAATTATATCAAAAATTTGCCGCATTTCACAGCAAATCTCGATATTATCTTGATTCCAACCTGGCGGAAGCAAGTTAGGTCTAGACTCCAGTCGATATTATATGCTTCCTAACTTCAGTCACACTGCTGCGGTTGACAGCAACATTGTGAGGCTTCTTCTACACTACAAGTCTCGTAAAGGCTGGTCTGGCCCATTCTCAACTTCAAAAGATGAGGGTTTAGATAATTATGTCAAGTGAGTAGCAAAACAGCCAATCTGCGTCTGGGCTTGTTGAGCTTGCATAAGTAGTTCGCCAGGATTTGTCAGTTGGGATAGATGGCTTTCAGCCGTCTACAACACCATGCGGATTCCCGCCTGGTCGAGTTCCTAGCAGTCCATTTTATTATTTCAGATCCAGCAAACTTGGCGAACATTAGCAGTCAAGGTTCAAGGCCAACAAAGGAGTGGAGAGAGCCCAGCCATGCCAGTTTGTCTGATTTCTCGTTCCTGCAGAACCCAGAGTGTGTTGGTATCTACCTTAATGTCTTCCCACAGTTGGTACAGTCTTCATAACTCCTGTAATCAACAAGATAATTTGCTTTTAAAAAGCGTTAACCCAGTGCGATGCCACCAGACAAGTGCTTCATAGCTTGCTATCGGAATGATGACTGTATTATACAGCCACGTGATTTTGGCTGGTCGTAGGCCCAAGTTTTACCTATGTCAGTTTTGCAAACCATGACACACATTATTTTCTTTAATGGCAAAATCTTCAGGGTCAAAGATAAAAAATCGTTAAAATGTGCAGACAATATCAAGACATAAGAAAATGTTTTGTCTCCAAAATGTCACCAGATTTGTAGTTTCATAACTAGGATATCTTTTTCTTGATGCAACTTTCAAAATAATCAGTTTACAAAAGACAAAACAACAAACCCAAGAATAAGTTAAGACTTCTAAATATTTATGTATATGTGCAGTTCCGGGACATAACCACGTTGATATAAACAGTAATATAGCAATTTTAAAGATATATATAGTTCTTTCCAAAAATATAGGAAACGTTATTAGCAATATTTAGATTACTAGATATTTGTAGTTAGCAACCAAATTAAACTAATTATAATTAATCTTTAAGGATGAAACAACAGTGCCAAAAGCATCATACGACATATATAGGAGGAAAGTATTGCTGCAGGTTCTTAAACAACGATCATGTCACATTTGTATCAGTGCTCTATCAACAGTTGTGCTTAATAAAAAATTTAGTAAACAGCAGAAATAACAAAAGATACAAAAAATAAGTATACGTATAACACTAAAAAAAATTAGCTTTATTGGTGTTTCTGAAACTTGGCCCTTGTTAAACGCATAATTCGCAACCGGCAAAAATATATATATAATAAGACTAGTTTTTCCATAATCAATGTGTGTGGTAGTATATACGTGAAGAAAATAAAATAAAACACCCGATGCAATAAAACGAAAAAAGAAAATCCAATGAACGAATTCTGAAAAAGTGTTATTTCGTGTTTCTAAATAGTTGACAATTAGAACAGGGCGAATTATATATATGCAAATGCATATGAATACTATTTAATGCAGTGCAGGCAACTGAATCATTCTGCAACCGACGCGATTATTATCAACTATAGTACTTACAATTCGACTTTTCGTGCCACCTGATCCAGTAATATCCGCCTGGCGATGAAAAATTCTGTTTCTGTTGTTAGAAATCTCGATCTTCAACGTATCAGCCATAGTCGAATCTACTGAAGAATACCGTGATAGTCCGCGTTGACCATTTATATTGTTAGTTCGGAATGATTGCGGTTGAGCGCGCAACAAACGCTTGGTCCCACCGCTATGCAGCATAACAAACGAAGTATAATTCTGACCACTCTTACCATCATTCCGTTGTTTTACAATTAACTTTTGACGGGCATCAACTAAGTTGAAATTTGACATCTCTTATTATTTAACAATATGTTTGTTATTCCGCTTAAATGTTTAAATATTGGACATCATGGTGAGTCCGAGAGAAATCCAGAGACATTTGCTATTTAGAGTCCGACGTTACAGTGTTATGCCCGTTCATAGAGTTTCAATGGTTTTACTGCCGACGAACCCGATTTCCAAAATGTAGTGAGTTTTCATTTGTTTGGTTAGTTATTGCTTCCACGGCGTCAAGCTTCCTGTTTATAGGCTTTTTGGTACGCTGAACACCATGGTTTGGTTATATACAGTCTAGCTTAAATATTTTATACTTTTTCAGATGTTTTCACTGGGTTTATGGTCAATGAACCCGATTGCCAGAATATAGTCTTCGGTATCTTGGTTACACATTGCGTAAAGGGTATGAAAAATGTTTTATGTATATATAGGTTTTTCGGTACGCTGTGTCGGGGCTGGCGCCTTTTTCACACAAAAATTTCCCATTTCTACTAAAATACTGGAGCCGTCCCCCACTCTCGCCCTGGTACTTCCTGTCGTCCTTGGCATGGTATATGAGCGCAGTAATTGCTGTTATTTTGTTTTGTTTTCTTGGGGGTATGGGTTGGTAGGGGATTTTTGTTATGTCGGTTATCGGTTATAAAAAAGGGCGGGATTCGTCACTCGAAGATGTGTGGTTCAAGGTGGCCAGTAGTATGCCGATGGGACGCTTTATGCGGCACGCGTCATTCTTTTCGCGAGCGGTACTAGTGCCCTATATTTAGCGTCGCGGCGTGATGATAGCTCGGCTCTTAATTGCTCAAGTTCCAGATACTTGGTCAACAGACACGTGTGAGCTTATCGGCCTTCTCCGCAGCACGTTTCTTACCAAAACGTAACCGACATCTCCAATGGTGGCCAAAGGGGAAGAGGTTGAAAACAGAGCGAGTTCGGGAATTGCCCAAAAATATAAGTAAAGTCAAGAATAAGGGAAAGGAAGCCACCAGGGGATGGACCGGTCTACCAGCGGTCGCAGATACCCTTTGTCACAAGGTGAGAGTTGCGCGAGTTCCCAATGGTAGACATGTCATTGTCCCGGGCAGGGATATCAAGGTTGTGTCTGGATCATATAACCGTTCCTAAAATAAATTGAGTTGGCCGTGTGTAATGAGTAAGTTAACTCGAACAAATGCCTGAGTACTTCAAGTGGAGCACTAGTTGTAGCTTATGGACTACTCGAATAAAACCCTTTGGGGTGTGAAAGGATTAGAAAAACCAGGAGCAAGTAAGTTTACTTGAAATAAAGGTTTAAAATTTAGTTTGGCTTGATTTTGTGCACCCGGCACCTCTCAGCCATAGCGAATTTGGAGTAATTTATTTTGTGTAAGGTAAAAGGTAGATAGCGAACTCGAGTATTTGGGCTATTAAAGATCATACCCTGGCGAGTCCAAGGGACAAGCCTTGGGTAATAAATTTTGGTATTGGAAAAGCCTAAATATTGGTTCGGTTAAATTTAAAACTAAATTTGAGTAATTTTGGTCAGCGTTGGCAAGCTCGAGTAATTGTGCCATCCACGCTTGAGTATACCGTGGCAAGTTCGCATAACGAGCCGTGGTATTAAGTTAAAAGAGAAATAGATTTTAAAAAAGTAAATTTTGATGGAAAGTTAAAGCGTTGTGTAAGATTTAAATTCTAAAAATGGGAAGTTATCCATATATAGTTTTAAGGGGTGAGCATTTTAGATGAGGTTTATTAAGCTGTAAAGGGACACAAGTGTTACAATTTTACCCATGTTAACTAGTGAGTGAAAAGCTATCCTTACACTGCAGCGAGCTCGAGTGGCGAGGCTGTAGTATTTTGATAATTTGTTGTAAGATTTCGCATAGAATTTTTAAGTGTTTTCTGTGCCCGTGTAGGCTCACGTGTAGGATTTAACCTAAAGCTGTTTAGAAAATTTTATTTGTAATATTCACAAAACTTAATACTGTCACGGTGCGCCCGAGTAGGCCCGTGAACAGCTGAATTTAGATTGACATCGAGTAATGTTAACGAATGAAATTGGTATTTTCAATAGCAAAATATTTATTGAGAAATCTCATTAGCAAAAGATGTTCGAGTAACGATCAATAGCGTCTGTTAATTGAAATTTCCGTATCAATTTTAAAAGAGTAATAACTAAGAAATCTTGTATTTACTTTTAGTTTTTACTTTACAGTTTGTCAGTATTAAAGGAGAAGTGAGCTGCATTAGCTCTGAAGGCATCCAAGCTCTGGCTTAACCCAGCAATGCGGCCCGAGTTAAGACAGGGTATGGAGCTAAGGAAAGTATTTGTCACCGTCAGGTCCAAAACTTATAGGTGCATAATGATACACTCTGGAATATCTTGTTACTGTTTAAGTATTAATCAATGAATAAAATGTATTACCTGTGTCGTGTGTAATACTATTGAGGAATGCAGAAAAATTGCACCAGAACTCTAGAGCTATGGCCATATACAAGTTGCCTAAAATAAAATAAATATACGTACTGCAATAACGATATAACCTAATAACGTACAAGTGAGACGGAAAGATGAGTTATGGTTGCCTAGCACCTTGTAAGCAAGTAGCAATAAATTCCTAGGGGACCAGCTAATGCTAGCGCCAGAAAGGATATTTACGTCGCTATAGCTGACCAGCACCTTTATTTAAAAATACACAGGCACTAAGTAATTGGAGATCGGCTCAGATTTGATTAACAATAACACCAATTCGTTGGAAAATTTTAATACCGTTGTTAGCTCGAAATTTGTGAACAAGAAATAAACAATATAGCAATATTAGTACCCAACTTGATATACGCAAAACTTAACAGCCCTGGCATTATGCACCTAGGGTAAGTAGATAACAAATAATAACACTAATAAGGTATAAAGGTGATTCCTTTGTCCAGCAAAATGGAACGTATATACTGTAATAACAATTTTTGCATTGATTTTTGAACATTTTAATACTGGTATAGGTTCCCGATAACCATGTATTATGGGATACAAGCGCCCAGTTCGTAACTTTACCTGAATAAGCTGTAGGCTTTGGGAATCTGAAAACAAACTAAGAATTTTATGGGTTAGTGTTAGTGGGACAAGTGACACAGGATGCCCCTAAATAGAACGTGGGTGTTGGACCATAACCGCCAAGCCCCCTAAGCGTAAAATTTCCCCGGCCTGTGCATTGGGCAATCCCTAGGCGAGGCTTACGCGAAGACCTAGTTCCGGTAACTAGGCCCCACCCGAGAGTACGCGGGCAATGTCACAGCCTTCGACGATAGGGCAGCCCATGTTGTGGCAGCCTGCAGTCCAACGGGTGGTAAAAAGGTGCTGGAAAGGGAGAAAGACCAATCCCACCCAGAGGTTCCCGTTTAGGGGATGGGCTGCCCTCTTTCTGATCTGCCTTACCCTATACTAGGTCTTACTATGCCTAGTCATCCCACCTCCACGGCAGGATCCAGAAAATACAGGAACAACCTCCTGTATTGTCACTATATGGTTCTACACGGGTATGTACCTACACTAGCATAGGAGTAAATACATATGAATCTACATGGGTGTGCCTATTTCTGAAAAGGTCATAGAAACCATAAAAATTCTCAGAGGCAGTAAACCACTCAGGTAACCGAAAACAAAAAGTACTAATAAGAGCCTATAGTTAGATCAAAGATCCAAACTATAAAAGAAATTAGTAATAATCAATTTAGCACCAATTAATAGTAACTCAACTATTATAGAATAAAGATAATTAAATATTAAACAACTATAACCTAGGAATAATTAAGTCAAAATAAGATAATAACGTGATTCTGAGGTACTAAGTAAAATATTAAAATATTATAGTTAATACAGTAAGGTTAACACCAACAGTAACAGATGGAAACAAAACCAATTCAATTGAAAAGAACACAACATTGCAGCCAATAAACTATAAATAAAAAAAACACAATCGTAGAGCGCAAGAATTATCGTACATACGTCGTTGTCGAATGTCGAATAATATCAATCAGCCAAGATGGATAATGGCGCATGCGCAGGTTGGTCGCGAAAAGCCAAGATTTTACAGCGCAGAAAAGGAGTAGCTAACTAAATTATTTAGTAACAATTATTAGATTATTTATTTAATATATAATTTTGAATGAATTTGGTAAATTTTTGGGGTTAGAAATAGGGGTGTTATTAGGTATCCCATAGGAATTAGGTAGTTTTTAGGGTAGGAGTAGATAGTTAGAACCCCATTGGATAGTTTGTGAAACCTTTGTCATCATATGAAGTTAGAAAATCAAATATTAACGTATTTAATTTTGGAAGGAAAATGGTGAAAGTTGAGGGACACCAAAGGTTAAGAAAATGGGATTGTGGGACGATTAGGGTGTTCGTAGCCCAGGGAAAAGATGAAAAGTAGTCCCACGTTAGGATAGAAGTTGTCCCTGCTCGATGAAACCCGAATATATTTATAAATTTGAAAATAAAGTGAAAAAGTTGATTTTTTAGGTAAAATGGAGTATTGTGTCAGGGTATAGAAGTAATGTATCACCAAGTAGAGGTATGTAAGGGGCCCACCCAGGTGAGGATGGGTGTTACCCTACCGAGGGGAATATAATACACCCCACCAGAAGGAATTAAAAAAAGACAAGACAGAATTGTTATTTAGAATTTTGTTATTTACCAAAAAGTTAGGGAATAATAAATTTGTAAATATCGACAAGTATATAAGAAATGATAGTCACCTAAATAGTATTAAAATGGGGTAATTGCGGTGGTTACCCAAGGTGTGGCCGCGTGCCATTCCGCTCAGGAATCATAACCACCACCCCCTTAAGGAAAGTTTTGAAAATGAAATTAGTCTTGGTATTTGGTTGAAAATATTGAGTATTATCAGATTTTAGTTTCAAAATAGTATGTTGAAATATAGGAACCAGGTAGCCCAAATAAAGAAAATTAAGAATCCCTATGCCCAAAATAGTAGAAAATGTCCTAACAAGAGAGATAATAAGGGTCGCCCTCTGGGAGAGTCAAGGTCTCCCCAGGCAAGGAAAATTAATTAATGTTAGTTTTAAGGTTGAAGTTGAAATGAGTGAAGTGTGATGTCTTGGGGAGAGGAAATACAAGGTTGGACCTGCCCAAAAGTTGACATCCCCCGGACCCGACTCCTCAACGTCCCTGTTGAGTATGTGTTCTAGGGAGCAGGTTAAACTTGTATTTTTGAGTTTTTCATTTTCCAAATATTAGAATAAAAATTTGAAAAGTTATAATTATACCCGTTGCAATTTACAACAATATTATGTACACAAAAGGTTAATACAATGCTTTAAAATATTATGGCAGTAAAATTAATACTGAGCAAGATTACTAACCCAAATTAATGTACATCGTATCTTGTCTCGACTTACATTAATAACAATACCAAATAAGAACAGTAACACCCGGGTTAAGTAAGCGAGAAATTCAAAATTCACCATTTGGGTTTGAAAATAGCGTTGAAAAATTTGTGATGATTGTATTTGGTTTTTCGCAGAATTTTAATAATGAAAAATGAACAGAAAAATTTCTCCCAAAATTCCAAGTATTTATCTTATGTGTTAATGAGATTAAAAGTCGCACCTAAATAATAGTTTGTTATGATTTTAAAATTTAATTTTGAATTAACCGTGCATCCTTTCCAAGCGAGATTAATCCGTAGCACATGATCACGTATTAACAAAATTAAAGTACAAAATAAAACATATTATGTAACATATCCCTGTATTCAGAACACAACATAACTACACCGAGGTAGGTAACGACTGGAAGTGATAATGCAACATGGCAGAATTTTGTAAATTTATATGTAGAAAAACAGAAATAAGTTTTGCGTTGAAATGTGGTGTCCGCAATACAGTAAAATGGATTTGGAAAAATTAGGAATATGAATCGTTTCCCCAATGAGTAGAATAATTTACAATTTAGTTGAATTGAAATTTGAGTTAAATTAGTCTAGCAAAACAAAGGTTATTTAAGTTTCCAAAACATGATTAGATATCCTGTTAAAATTTGTTGAAAATAAAATCCAATAAACCAAAGTTAAGATTAAAGTGAAATTGATTTCAACGCTTGTTATGAAATTAGTTCAGTTATTTGGAATGGTTTTACGACCACGGAATTTCACCGTATGACTACACGATAAAAAAACAAGAAAAACAAGCTCTTCTATCAATTATTTAGTATAATACAGCAATATAAAAATAAAGCATCATTATGGCATTTGGCTTGTTCTTCTTTTGGCATCGAATGTCAATGGCACAGTATTTATTGTTCACGGAAATTGTCATCAATTGTATATTATATCGTCAAAACAGCTTGATAGTCATTGGCAGTATTAAAGTATCAATGATTGTTGCTGAGCAATTGTCATAGCTGTAAAATTGAACTGAAGGCACTTCGATCGATCCATTATTAGTTCTATTACAGTTATTATTACTACCGGTTAGGGTTTACATATGATTGTAAGTGCCCCATTCCGCAATTGGCATTTCTGGTAATATACGATCGAGAGACGCAAAGATACCATAGTCACCTCGCGTAATACGCCAGATTTGTTCTTGTTGATATCCAACCGGTCGTAAATAATGTTCCGGTGCAAGATATGGCGGTGCCCCGAAATATGGCAAACATGATCGATATCCTGCGTACAGCCTGCGCATCCGATTGTCAGCGGTATCCACTTGCGCTGCGAAGAATCGGTGGAATTGCCGTTGATGCTGCTCCCAACCGGGTTCCAATCTTGCGCGTCGGCGGTTTGCAATGTTCAGCCATTGATTTCGCCGCGGATGCTGATCCATAACAGTATCTTGTAATAATCGAATCTGGATTTCCAAATCCTCTAAGGTGCGACGAACAGTTTCGAGTGCATCTTGAAGATGGGCTCCGAATCGGCCATTCCATGCTTTTACTCTCTTCCGAATGCGCGACCCGTAGACATTTCCTGGGTGTCGCTCCATAACTCCTACTTGTCGATGCATTTCGCTGAAGTTGAAAAGTAGCAGAATAGGAAAAGGTGTACGGTGCATTATATCGGTATTGTTCAACGTTTTATGATACAGGTTGAAGCGAATACGGCTGGCTAGCACCTGCAAAATAACCTGAAAAATTTGATTCGCACCCGTTTTTACCAATTTCGTTCGGAAGTACTGAAAGACTGTGAGTCCTATACGTTCCACGGTAAAGATGTAATCAACTGTTCGAACGGGTTGCGGTAATTCTGCAATCATTTGATAGAAATGAACGCGAAATTGGTTCAAATATCCATTTTCAGTTCGTGTGAACGCATTGGGCGTATACATCGGTCGCCATTGTAACAGATACGGTAGCAACGGTGCAGGTCGAAGTTCCTCTGCATCCGGTTGGCTCTCATAGTCACGAATCCAGATCGCATCCTCAGCAGCTACTTGATCTGCTCCAATTACTGGTTCTCCTCCACCGACGGGTTCTTGAATTGTATGATACTCTACCGACGGTTGAGTTGACGTAGACGGCTGGTGAAAACCATGCGTACGTGGTCGAGCACCCAATTGTGCTGCGTCTTGCTGCGATACCGGTAACGGTTGAGTGTTGTCGATAGTAACTCTCAATTGCGCCGGTTGTTCTGTTACCGGAAAAGTTTCCAACAATTGAAATTCGGTCGATGGTTCACGCAATAGCGGAGTTCGTTTTCGTCGTACAATTGGTTGTTGGCGTGCTTCCACTTGCGCTAGAATTCGCTCGGCTTGTTTCACCGGATCAAGCGGTTTACTTTCTAGAGCAACGTTAGGATGGGTTCGCTGTTTCCTCGTAACTGGCTGCTTGTCGCTATCATGCCCTCCCGAATCTAGTGTAAACGTAGTGTCACTGCTGGATTCGGAAGAAGATTGACGTCGTCGCTTTGCCTTCCGTGATTGTTTCGCTTTTTCCCGTTTTGGTGCACTCATCGTTGTAACCACGTCCGTCTGAACTGCCATATCCGCCATAGTGGGTCGATCGTGCAAGTGAACCATTTGCGTCGTTTGTTCGCGAATGCATTGTTCCAATGTAGTAATGCGAACACGATATTGATCGATACTTGTTTGCATCGTTTGAGTTTGTCGTCGTGACTGCGCCGCGTCTTGATGCGCTTGTGCGTGAGCGTTTTGCGATTCTTGCAAAGATTGTTCCAACTCGGTGACACGACGTTCGTTGACAGCGTTTACTTGTTGTAATTGTACAAGTTCCGCTTGAATCTTGATTGTATGCTCATCATTACTTCGACATACCGCTGGTATAGTTTGAATAGCATTACTTGGCATAAACCAGCTAGTAGGTCGTGTGCCATCAGGCATATCCGCTTGTAATCGAATTTGCGTGAAACCTTGTTGTCGTCGAGTTCGAAATGTACGACTAATGGGTATGTCGATGTTATCGATTTCCGGAGTTCCCGCGTGGATTTCCGGTTGGCCATCGTCGTTAAGCATTCGCCGTACCGGAATAGATAGTTCCAGCGCTGTCGAGCATCCGGTATGATGGTCTTGTCCATCGCAGCAATCTGTAGCAGCATGATCTGGACATAACAGTCTGCGACAATTTGAGCATTGTACATATGGTACAGCAATACAAATATCACGTAGCACGTGCTTAGCTTTACTCCAGACCCATCGTCCAAATGCACAATGACCGATAGCGGTAGATTGACTGTGACATCCATGTTCGGTGATGTGTCCGCGACAGAATCCCAGACGACAATGTGCGCAACAAAACATAGTCATTCTCGGACAGGTTGTTGTTTGACATCGCTCGTTTGTTTCTGGGTGGCCAAATTAGTAGTCGTCGAACAACAAATAGTGGTTCATTCTGACCTATTTCACCAAGGAAATCTTGCAATCCATTCCGCTGCAAGTTCGAATTGATCTCTGATAATTGACCCGAAACAATTGCTCCAAATGGTTCACCGGATTCTGAATTTGACTCCGTAGTTACAGCACCTATAGCATCGACTGGTACTACTGACGCTGTTGACTGCCCAATCGGAGGTACCCAAGCACTAGAAGCCAATGGTGCCAACGCATAAGGTATAGTACTTGCCTCGGATGCAGCTGATGATAATACATCCATTGAAGTAAGAGCACCAGGAAAACTGCGTACGATAGTTCCCGTTGAGGTTGTGGCAACTGTCGAAAATTGTAAAGCCGAAAGATAACCAGTCGAAGCACTAGACACAGGCCAATTAGAAACATTCGCTAACCCCGTCGCTGGCATAGCGTTTATCCGAGTAATAGCTGGCGGTGGTACCGTGAACGCAAGAGTACCCAACGGCCCCATTACCGGTGGTATCGAGCTAATTACATTCGGAGTATCGTGTGACGGTAACGACGGATGTTGCACGACCATCGTCGATGGTGCTAACGTATGACTGGGTTGCCGTTCCAATTCGCTGGTAACTTCTTTGGTGGCGTAGCCGGGTGCTGTGCCACTCGTTGGCGTTAAATAAGTTTGATAATCCGCCGGCACTGTATCTATTTCAAACCATTGATCAACAAAAGTTGAGTCATCCATATCATTAGCAGATCTCATCGCTACATCTCCCGTAGAAATAATGTGACCCATTTGTTGTGATACCACTTGGGGTATTTCCTGACCAGGTATTTCCTCAACCTGAATCGAGTCGTCCCGGATATTCACTGCTGCAACTGCTTCGTGTAATCGACTCGTGCTAATAATTTGATTAGCAGCTTCATCACCATCTTGCGATATTGGAGATAAATCTCCCGACAATCGTTGCGCTAATTGATCAGGAACGCCTTGTTGCTGTTCATTCGCTGACGTCGCTTGCGACGATGATTGCGACGCGATTGATTTTGATGGCTCTAGTGCCTTTCCAGATGGTTTTTGTTTCGCAGCTACACTAGATTGATCCATTATTTCGTCAACGATTTCCAAACCAGGACTGGATTCCTCCGAAAAGGTTGTTCGTTCTTCTCGTCGTCGAGCGTCTTCCCTTTCTTTTTCCATAAGATGTGCGTAATCGGACAGCAATACAGGTCCCGAATGCTTGCGACGTTGGTCTTCGATGACGCCGTATCGCAATGACTCACCAATAGTTTTACTTTTAGCGGGAGTCAATAGTTCACCGTGCAGGCTAATATCAGGTTGTGGCATTTTCCATGCACGCTGATATTTCGGCAATACTGCAGCCCATCGAATTCGTTCCGAAGTATCCAATGCGATATACATATGTTTGACATCCAGTTCATCCGGTTCTCGAACATAGATCATCGGATACGAATGATGTTCCGGAAAATCTTTATTGGTTCGTTGGCACAAATCAAAATACTTCGGCATGAATGTCGTTTCGACCTCTGGATATTGGTCCGCTTTCTGAAAATCGAATTTGATTTGCGGAACTTTGAAGTAGTCGATTGGCAAGAATGTCCAAACTAGATCTTTCATCCAATCTCGTACATCCTCCACTGTTTTGATTCCGCCATCGAGCGTAGATCGTTCCTCCGCAGCCATAACGGTTAAATCCGGCACTAGTGCATCCATTGCCGCATAGACAATAAACTCGCGATAGGGAACGCGTTTCCGTGGAGCGAGTTTCCGATATTCCTTCACTTTCTTCTTATATTCCTTAGGCGGCGGTGGAAAGTAATCATGAATTGTATCTCCGAAGACACGCATTGCTAGATCACCCCATGGTGTCATAGCTGGTCGTTCTTGATACAACGTCTGCCGAAATTGTTCATCCAACCGATTGCTCTTCGGTGCATACTGTTCGTGCTCGTATTGCATTTTCAGCGCTTGAAGATCGAGCCAACAGTCTGCGTTGAGTGGCGCTTTTCCACGTAAAATTTCGAGACGCGACAGATAATGTCGATCACAGTGACCTGCCCACGTGATAATGTATAACGTGCGGTCTTCTAAGAATTCACGTAGAATGCTTGGCATTGCGAGTCGGAATCCGATTAGATCGATGAAGACTACCAACCCTTCCAGTGTGGCCAGCTGGATAGTCGCCGCAAAACCCTGTTTAACACCGAGCCGTGTCATATTACGAATGTTGAACCACGATTCGGATAAAAACGGTGCTACGCGCCCGTAACGAGTATGACGCGAATATCGTTGCGCTAGCGACGTGCCGATGCTAACTTCTTCCCGATTTAGCATATCCTGGGCATTTATGTCTCTTAACCACTGCGGTAGCTGAAAAGCTTCGCTGTCCAATCCGAAAATGTTCCAGCTGGATTCTCGCAATAACGTCAGCGCCATTTCCAGTTGCGGTTGCGTTCGCACGCAAATGACCATTCGCGGTAGCCCTAGTCGCCGATAAAATAAACGTGCATAGGCGATGATTTCGATCTGGCTCCGTGTTCGCTGCTCGATCGTTTTGTTAACGAGCTCTGCCGTTCTAAAATAACGTACATTCTGATTACAACTATTGACACTACCATTTCCTCGTTCGCAGATTTCCCATCAATGCATTTCCTTTCCTTCTATGGTCCGTCCATTAGATTTCATAAGTTTTCATACACAACCAAAATTGACAATATTTATGTGCATCATCTCAACACGATGACAAATTTCAGATAAATTTTTTCCAAATTTTTTGTTAACTTTTGATACCGGTTAATTTAAAAGATGCTAGAGGATAAGTTCCCTTTAAGCAGGAAATAATCAATTCAAACCAAAGAAAAATAAGGTTCCTAACACTTATTGTGAAATTGTTCAGTGTACCAAAGTTAGTCCAAAATTTGCCAATCAGATAACTATTTACAATTTTCCAACAATACAGCTCATATAATTTCGCTCGAAGAGACACCACTTGTGAACAGCTAGGAGTGTATTACAATATTATGAACTTTGTAGCCACCGTAGTTTCAAGTGCTCAATAACAGAAAATTTAGGTTCGTATCCAACGAGAAAACTTTTTGTTAGAGTCTAAACTATACAAAATTTAGTTATTGAATTTATTTTAACACATGAAACCTGAAACTACCGTCACTACATTCCTATTTACACTCAGCACAAAACCATTGCTCTACCGCAGTAGGCAATTTACTTAGTCCGACACAATCTAAGTGAAACCAGTGAACTTCTGAATGGGGACCATCACATGCGACCCATTCATTTAACCGTCTCGGCTTATTTTTACCAGGTCTATTTGGTGCATTTACCTGCCGACAAACCCTACAAAGGTCTTGAATTTTAGGGTTTATGGGAATTTTGCCCCGCAGGTATCCCAAGTATTGTTCTATATTGCCCAGATACAATTTTACCATGTCCTTATGGACTAACAAATCCCGACCCCGTGGTTGGTTTATTTCCCGAATTTCCAGGTTATGACCATCCACCCGTTGTACCCTATATAAAGTACGAAATAACGGTTCTAATTTTGGGTGAAATCCCCGACCACGAGCAGTTTTCTCAAGCAGGAAGACTAAGCTGCCTTCAACAATATCTGCTTGATTCGCCGAAATACGTCGATCGTATCGCTCTCGATATTGTTCCTGTGTTTTCTGTAATTGATCTTTACACTCGGTCCAAATTGTTTGTAGTTCTTGGTACAAATCTTGTACATATTTTTGTACAGATTCCGATCGCACTTGTAATTGTCGTGGTTCTTCTGCCAAATCCATATCCCGACCATAGTTCATACGATATGGTGTTTCACCAGTGGCTACATTTGGTGTAATTCGATACGCCATACAAACTAGTGGAATATATTCATCCCAACAGTCTGGATTTTCATCTGCAATTTTGCGTAACACTCGAATGAGTGTTTGATTCCACCGTTCGACTAAGCCATTCGATTGGTGATGATCCGCTACTACAAAGTTGAGTTTCACCCCTCGCGAATTCAAAGCCTTTTGATGTGTCTCTGCCATAAATCCAGCACCTCGATCTACGATGACCGTTTTGGGATGTCCATGTCGACTGGAGACACCCTGAATAAAAGTTGTCACAATGGATTTCGCAGTAGTATCTGGCACAGGAAATGCTTCAGGCCATTTCGTTAAGTAGTCGATCCAAGAAATGATATATTTGTTACCATTTTCTGTAGCCGGCAATGGTCCCACAATGTCCACACCTACCGTTTCCCATGGCGCATACGGAATAGCAATTGGGTGTAGCGGTACTTTACGACTACCACCTGGATTGTAACGATTACAGACAATGCAATCCCGTATAAATACGTGTAGATCCGCTGCTATAGTTGGCCAATAATAGTGTTTCGAAAGCAAGGGATAAGTTCGCTCCCAGGCTAAATGACCTGCAAAGTTTTCATGATATCGTTGCAATAGTTCCTGTCTAAACACATTCGGCACAACCAATTGCGTAAATACCACAGCGCGTCGCTGATGTCGATGGCGCCAGTGTAGATGGAAAAGTAACTGGTCCTGGAAGAAGTAATCTCCTTGATTTCGACATAACCATCGGTAACGTTCATTCGGTAGCCCTGCAACTTCACCATTAGCAAGTTTAAAGGCCCGAATTTCCTCGATTTCCGGATCCAATTGCTGTTCTCTAAGAATTCGTTCCTGCGACCATGGCCAGTCTTGATTAGTGACATTGTGTCGCAGATTCACCATTTCAGGTTGATCTTGACCAGAATGATCCGCTCGTGAAGCCTCCTGACCAGTGACGTCCGCATCTACAGCATAAGCTACAGCGTCATCGCGTTCATAGGCTGCAGAAGAATATGCTTTCTCGATATCTTCCTTCGAAATTTGAAGTAAAGGTGGTCTGCTCATACCGTCGGCATTCGTAAGTTTAAGCCCTGGCATGTACTTCACCTCGAACGAATATTCCTGCAGTTTGATGGTCCATCGAAAAAGTCTGCCTGTAAGTCCATCCAAATTTCGACGGCCGTTCAGTATATACGTTAAACATTGATGGTCCGTATATACTGTAACGTAGTTACCAATGAAATATGGCCGATATTCTTTGAACGCACGTACAATAGCTAAACATTCCTTTTCAGGTATGCTATAGTGCATTTGAGCAGGAGAAAACTTCTGCCCTCCATAGGCTATCACACGAAGTCGACCATTTTCGTCTTCTTGCTCCAAAACATTGCCTACACCATAGTCACTGGCATCCGTAAACAAAACGAAAGGTCTTGTATAATCCGGATAGGCTAAAATTGGCGTCGTAGTGAGCGCTTCCTTCAGCTGCTCAAAAGCCGTATCACATGCTTCCGTCCATCCAGAAGAAAATTTAACTCCTTTAGGACGTTCTTTGGTAGTTTCGTACAGCGGTGCCGCAACAGTAGCGTAGTTCGGTACAAACCGTCGGTAATAATTGGTAAGTCCGAGAAAACTTCGTACTTCCTTCACACAGGTAGGCTTAGAACATTTTTGCACCTTTTCGATTTTGCTAGGATCCGTGCTTATTCCTTCACGTGAAACGATATGTCCAAGAAATTGTACTTTTTCTTGAGCGAAGTGACATTTCTTTCCTTTGACTTTAAGGCCGGTTTCGCGTAAACGCTGCCATACTTGATGTAGATGGAATAAGTGTTGCCAAAAATCAGCTGAGAACACAATTATGTCGTCGATGAAACAGAGACAACTGATTCCCAGTAATCCAAGTAGTACCGTTTGCATCGTGCGCTGGAACGTAGCAGGTGCATTGGTCAAACCAAACGGCATACGATCCCATTCGTATAATCCTTCGTGGGTAACAAAAGCCGTTTTAGGTTTGCTTTCGTCATCCATTCGAATTTGCCAATAACCTGACTGTAAATCCATAGTAGAGAAGTATCGTGTTCCACGTAACGATTCCAATTGTTCGTTGGTACGTGGTAACGGAAACGCATCCTTTACGGTTAAAGCATTTACTTTACGATAGTCAATGCAAAAACGTAACGTACCATCTTTCTTGTGCACCATTACTACTGGACTAGCCCACGGACTACTTGACGGTTGAATAGCCCCCGTGGCCTTCATCTGTTGAATTTGTCTTTCGATTTCCTGTCGCATCGCATGCGGAGCAGGATATGCCTTTTGCCGAATAGGTGGTGCAGAACCCGTGTTGATTGTATGCAAAGCTACACTGCAATCTCCGAGTTCTTCATTTGATTTGGCAAAAATGTCACGATGTTCATTCATCAACAATTGTAGATATCGTTTTTCCATATCAGTTAACACTGATGATGATAAATCAACACCAGGTATTGGTTCCAATTGATCCTTACGGCCATATTGAGTTTTTAAATACTCTTGCAACTGATCTTGATTTGCCCAATGCCGATATACTGGCTTTGATTCCAACTTTGCCTTATCAGTACCAGCTTGTAACTGACCGATTTCCTCTATTTCCTCGTCCGGAGGGTATACCTTACAACTGGCTACAGGCTCAATTTTGACACAAATGAGTCCTTTTGGTATAATTATCTTTGACTTGGTGGTATTTATAATAGGCACCCAGAGTTGACCACCAGGTTGGACAACTCCCACAGCTCTCGCGACCAGCACCATTTGGAAAATGGCCGCGCCATCTTCTGTTGCTTCCATTACAACCTGGGTGCCAGACGGAAAACCTGTGGATCCGCCTGTATTTCCAATACTGACGCTGTTCGTCCGTCAACTTCTTGCTGAATCGTTGTAAATCCGTAATTTCGGCTTACTTTCTGGTAATCATCAGCCCTGAAATTCCAGGTGAACACTTCCACCGGTACACCCGCAATTGAGACATCAGGTCCAGGATAAGCAATTGTAACCTGATATTGTTCGAAAAACTGATGACCCAAGATAACAGGATACTTCAGCTCCTTGACTATATAGAAAGGATGAAATTCTACCGTAGCCAAGCCAACATTGACCGGTATCCGTGCAATTCCTATGCATGGTATTTCGCCTCCATTAATCGCACGAAGTCGCTTTGCACCAGTAACGCATGGCCAAGAATTCCAAGACGTTTCGTATAGCTCTGCATCGACTAAGCTGACATCTGCACCGGTATCAACGAACGCTCGAGCAATGACACCATCCAACACTACATCGATAAACACTCGTCCAGTTCGATGTCGCTTTTCCAATGGCTTCGCAGTAATGATCCGACGCTCATCACTGGATTCCAGCAGATTTACTTCTTGATTGCCTTCGGCATAGAAAATATCTGCTTCGATAAGACCGAAGTCCCAAACCACTTCGTCATCAGTGTTTGTTTCCGTCGACTCCACATTCGCTTCATCGCCATCTTCTACAGCATCCATCCACTCTGCGATTTCCGCTACATGGGGAACTGGTCGATCTGTCGAAACTCCAGATCGATTTTGATCCGTAGTTTGCCCTGCTGATGTTGTCGGTAACGAAGGACAATTAGTCGAAATGTGACCAAAACCAGTACAAGCAAAACACCGTCGTCGCGTATTTACCAATGGATTGACACGCAAATTAGTTCCCGTACTCAACAGAGTACCGCCTCCAATGCGTTGTTGTCGTCGCATTCCTTCGGCAGCAACGTTACCATTACGTTCATTATTCCACGGTTTCCGTGCAGTTGTAACCTCCGGTACTGCATTGGCTCTTGGTGTCGTTTGCAGTTTCATTTGCTCCAAGAATTGTTTCATCATTTGTTGTAATTCCGTCGTAGATTCGCTATTTCCAGCCGCAATGTTCTTTACCGTTGTTCCGTTAGCGGTTGTCGACTGGGTAGTGACCGGAAACGTCGATACGCCTGTCGATCGAACTGGAGCCGCAGTAGCACGTGGCACAAATCCACTACGCGTGACGGTTTGTGCTACAGCTACTTGTGGATTCTCATTGTCACTATCCTGCGGATCATCAGCCCTTTCCATTTCAGCGGCAGAAACATCCTTCATTCTAACCGTTTTACGTAATATTCCAGGTCGAACAGTTCCATCAGCTCCATCTT
Organism: Trileptium ribeirensis; assembly: GCA_030248225.1. Taxonomy (NCBI): domain Eukaryota; kingdom Metazoa; phylum Nematoda; class Enoplea; order Enoplida; family Thoracostomopsidae; genus Trileptium; species Trileptium ribeirensis. The sequence continues at coordinate 27,179 of JASANE010027563.1, forward strand.
CGCGGAAATGCGTATCGCAACGTCGTAGAAAATCATATCGTTCCATTGCAATTCGTGCTGCTTCCTCGACATCATGTCGAGCACCACATCGAGTTTGTATATCCGCTCCGATTCCATGACGTAGTCCCTTGAGGAACGTGAAAAAGCATTCCGAGTAATTGTGTTGCTACTCGATAAGACTAAACTTTCGTAACCAAGTAGCTTGCAATCGAGCTTTGAACGCCATAGTAGTTTCATTTCGACCCTGTACCATACTGGCTTTGAAATCGTTCAGCCGATCACCGAAGGATTTCAAAAGATCGTAATGACGAAGAAATCCTCGCACATAGTCTTCATAATACGCAGGTTCCGGCAACATCGATTCTACCGCTCGAAGAACATATCTTGCCGATTCACCAGCCATCGCTAAGGTGAATAATGTCACTTTATGCGTATCCAATCGCACATGAAAGCTACGCAATGTTCGTTCAAAGCCTTCTAACCAGCCAGGAAAATCATCACCCTTGAATTTTTCCCAGGGATGTCGAAGCACATATGCCGGTATTTCTGGCATTCCAGAGAACGTCGACCAAGCTGAGGTGCGTCCAGTAGCACCTGCGTCGGTTCCACTGTGTAGTTGGCTCCGTAACTGTTCTTGTGCAGCAGATTCTCGAACTGGCAAGATACCAGGTACATTCGCAATAGACGTTCTTGGTTCCATTAGATTAGTCCGCGGAAACGATGGACCTCGCCGCCGTCGATCATCTTCACATTTGCAGCTACGATTCTGGTGTTTGATATCTGGCTACTTTCCCGGATACCGCGACGACCAAAAGTAACGGCTTCTACTGGATGGCGTACTGGTGTGCCTCGGCAACCATTTCCACTGGAACCCAACGTTACAGTGATAGCTGCGAATCCAGGCGCAGAAGGAACTGTTTCATCGGATGTGCCTTCAGTTGTAAGACGTCAGCGTTATTTTGCGGATTTGGATGACGAAATAACCCGAGCGCAGGAACATTGTCGAAAAATGGCAGCTAAGTGGCGCGGAGCACCTCAGAGCAGCACAGATACTAGCGACGATGTAACTCGGCGTAGACATCAACCTGCAATTTCGGAGCGGTCTGCGCGTGACAATACGATAATTGCGGCGAGACCAACACCGTATATTCCACCTCCTTACCCACTGGGCTAGGATGAGCCGGGGCGTGGGCATGATGTGTTTCGACCCGAGGATCGCAGAATGTATGAACGGTCAAGTAGACGTGTCGGATCCGTTTACAGAGAACGTGATGATAGTGGAACTCGACTGAGACAATTACGGCAGGGCGTTGATACAGCAGAGAGACGAATGCAGTCATTGGCTCAGGAGATTGATCATTACCGTAGTGTTATTAGTCGACACACTTCAGCCGATGATTTTGAGGTTCGAGAGGCGGAAAACGTACTTTATCAAGCGTTGGAAAATGCTGTCTGTGGCGGTCTTCCGACCACAGTTCAAGCAAATCCTACTCATCCAGCTCATATTGGTGATCGTTTCCGACTACCTGTACGAAGTGAGGCTATCGTCAGTGAACCTGTAGCAGTAACTACGCAATCTCGTTATCGTGACTGGGTCGGCGAAGTGCAACGAGAAGCTCGACGACCGGTGCCAGATATTAAACCAACTGAATTGGATATTTTGCGCACTACTATGCAGGAAGAAGATGATCAACGACGACGAGGTCCATCGTTTTTACGGGCCAATTCAATGGAACCACGAACATCGGTTACGAATGCTCCTGGTATCTTGCCAGTTCGAGAACCTGTTGCACAGGAGCAGTTACGGACCCAACTACACAGTGGAACCGACGCAGGTCCTACTGGACGCACTTCGGCTTGGTCAACGTTTTCTGGTATGCCAGAAATACCGGCATATGTGCTTCGACATCCCTGGGAAAAATTCAAGGGTGATGATTTTCCTGGCTGGTTAGAAGGTTTCGAACGAACATTGCGTAGTTTTCATGTGCGATTGGATACGCACAAGGTAACCTTATTCACCTTAGCAATGGCTGGTGAAACGGCAAGGTATGTCCTTCGAGCGGTAGAATCGACGCTACCGGAAACCGCTTATTATGAAGACTATGTGCGAGGATTTCTTCGTCATTACGATCTTTTGAAATCCTTCGGCGATCGACTGAACGATTTCAAAGCCAGCATGGTGCAAGGTCGAAATGAAACTATTATGGCGTTCAAAGCTCGATTACAAGCTACTTGGTTACGAAAGTTTAGTCTTATTGAGCAACAGCACAACTACTCGGAATGCTTTTTCACGTTCCTGAAGGGACTACGACATGGAATTGGAGCAGATATACAAACTCGATGTGGTGATCGACACGATGTCGAGGAAGCAGCCCGAATTGCAATGGAGCGATACGATTACCTACGACGTTGCGATACGCATTTTCGCGAAGATGGAGCTGACGGAAATGTTCGACCGGGAATTTTGCGTAAAACGGTTCGGATGAAAGATGTATCCGCAGCGGAAATGGATATGGTTGCCGATCCGCAGGATAGTGACAAAGAGAATCTACAAGTAGCTGTAGCACAAACCGTCACGCGTAGTGGATTTGTGCCACGTGCTACTGCGGCTCCAGTTCGTTCGACAGGCGTATCAACGTTTCCGGTCACTACCCGGTCGACAACCGCCAACGGAACAACGGTAAAAACATTACGGCTGAAAATAGCGAATCGTCTACGACGGAATTACAACAAATGATGAAACAATTTTTCGAGCAAATGAAACTGCAAACGACACCAAGAGCTAATGCAGTACCGGAGGTTACAACTGCACGGAAACCGTGGAATAACGAACGTAATGGTAACGTTGCTTCGGAAGGAATACGTCGACCACAACGCATTGGAGGCGGTACTCTGTTGAGTACTGGAACTAATTTGCGTGTCAATCTATTGGTGAATACACGACGACGATGTTTTGCCTGTACTGGTTTTGGTCACATTTCGACCAATTGTCCTTCGTTACCGACAACATTGGCAGGGCAAACTACGGATCAAAATCGATCTGGAGTTTCGACAGATCGACCAGTTCCCCATGTAGCGGAAATCGCAGAGTGGATGGATGCTGTGGAAGAGGATGAAGAAGGGAATGTGGAG
>JASANE010027565.1:0-20126 GCA_030248225.1 Trileptium ribeirensis
ATACAGTTGGTCATGGTTCATTTTGTAATCTGATGCTCAATATATCTGCATACATCTCCCTATTCTAGATATTATTCAATTCTCAGAATTCACCGCCTAGGCGATAAGATAACCTACTAGTATATTTGCCTTCCTGAGGTCATGTTGTACAGCTAGCGAATCGTATGTAGTTTCACGGGCCTTTAACCTGGGGGAATTCGTATCAGGTATTATCGGTTTCACCAGGCTAGAGCTGGGGGCTCAGGCTTAAATACCGCAGGTAAAATTTTGATCCTGCGGATATACCAGCTGTGTATGAAGCTCTATTGTGATGGCTAATTTTGCTGTAAGATTAGCTAAAATGAGTTTTAGCTCCAATGACTCGAAATATACAAAAACTATGGTATCTTTATGACGAAAATGTATGGGTATTGTTGAACACATTTTGTAAAGCGAGACAATTCTATGCGAGCTGCATATGATGCCTTATTGCGGTGGTTATCTATGTTGTAGGTTTTGGTAAAAATACGATTTAAAAGGTGCCCACGAGGCCCGAAAGCGAATGTATTGGTGTTCAAACCAGTCAGGACTCTTAGACGCCAGTGAGGCTAAGTGGGGGCACGCATTATTGGGTGCTGGATGCTGCATTTGAGAAGACTTTCTCCTCGCGCATACATTGCCGCTAGCACGCTGGAAAGATCGCTTAAATCGGATTTTATTGCACGGAAGTACCAACTTTAGTATAGAAGTTAACTAATGTTCATGTATATACTTAAATTTCGTTGGTTCAGTTTTATACAAGCGTCCTCCTCAACCTACCAAATACAATTGAAGATCTTGTGGAAATTGCAGACTAATCATTTTGTATTTCGTAGTTTTCTAGGATTTATTGTTTAATTTCCTAGTAGTTATTCTTTAATTTGATGTCTTTTTTCTGGTTCTTTGGGATCTTCGTATTTTTAAATGATCAAATGCTGTTATTTATAATTTTAAAGCCTATCGCAAAGCTTTTCAAATGTTCGATAAAGATGGCGACGGAACAATTTCAATTAGCGAAATTCAAGCAGCAATTATTCAATGTGGATTTAAGCCATCGGATAAATGGGTGACTGATTTGATGAACGAAGCCGATCGAGACGGTAAGTGTTGCAATTGAGGCCAGGCAAATATGAATTCACGAGATCGAAGGGCCTAAATTGCTGTATACAGTACCAGCTGAAACGATTATCGCGGTTTGGCGCAGCTAACATATTGTGCACATGAATATTGCATAGAGGAGCGGGGAGGACTCTAAATAAAATTTTTGGCTCATTAAAATAATATCTAAGCAGTCAGATCGCTCCAAGGCAAGAATTGTATTTTTTCCATGAAAAATAAATTTATTAGAGTTGCATCCGGATCCGGGTATTTAGGGTATTTGTAACGGAAAATTCCAGGTCCGGTTATTTTATTTGGCAAGGTCAGGGTCAGCGTCCGGGTACTGCCAAAAATACTACGATTGATTGTCTGCGTTCCGATTTAAGAGCGGACTTTAGTTCAAAACCATCTGCTTCTAGCTCGCTTGATTTAATATCTAGTGACCTATTATGTTCACTAATAGTCATGCTCGCCAAAATGAACCATCTGATGACTGATTATAATGTAATGGTGTTCACATATGAGATGGTTATTTTGGAAAACGTAATAGTCGTCGAAAATAGCCGCTATTAACTCTAAGGATTCTCCATTACAGCTGAGAACCTGGCCAAAAAATTAATTTTCAAAACGTTATGCTAATTTTCTGCTCAAACGATGCTATATAGCACTAAAGACGCAGGCAGTGTACAACTATATCCGTAACTTTTAATGTGACACATACAAAGTTAGTTGGATTGTTCTTTCAAATAAAAGGTGACACAATTTTACCGTTTTGACGAGAAAATTTTCCCAGTTATTATTACAGAGGATTCAAGTTAAATGACTTGCACTTGATGCTAAATTACTATATAATAGACCAACCACTTTAAAACTCTAAGGGGAAAATTCGTGCCATTAATTTTCGAGCTTACTTACCTTAAAGGCAATCCTATCTACCGTATCAGAAAAGTAGAACTAGTAGAAGATACGTCAAAACGATAAACATTTATACCTAAACAATACAACAAAGAGCACGGTTTAGTTACTTGTTGGATTTAACTGTTTCCAGTTGACACCGTAGCAAAGCTCCAATATCTATAAAGCAATCTGTGAAATGATCGCTATCAACTACCAACCATTTGGAGTTATGTATTACCAGCCATATTGTTATATATAACATGTATATGTATAAAATTATAATATATGTATGGATATTTATCATTTATCTGCGTAGTACTGGTCCTGCTACGGGTATTTGTTGTCAAAAAATCCGGTTCCGGTTGTTTCATTTTGCAAAGTCCGGGTATTAATTTTGAAAACTTGCAACTCGAAAATTTGTATTGTCAGCAATGTGCTTTCGTTATTAACGTCGGATGCAATTTGGTCTGGGATGCGATCCGTTTTGGAGCGGTCGCAGCTATACAAATATCGATCTTACACCGTTTACAGCTATTCGTCGTTATAGCCCGTTAAATTTGTCATGTCGGACTGGTGCGGGATATTATATGTTTGAGAGTATAATTCAGAAAATTCGGTACTCTATCTTTAGCTGTACACCACTGACAACACTAAATATACATTTTGGTGAGATAACTTCATTATTTTGTGATTGTAGCGTGAAGCGTTATACTATATGTCTTGTGTGTACTAACCAGTATCGATGTACTATCGTAGTATTGTGTTCTTTATTCTTATATTGCTTCGATTTTCTGTAATTGGGTTCGACCTTAGGAAACAAGAAATTATCTGCCCCAATTTAGGCTGATCATTGGTATTACAGCTCACTGCGAAAATATATCGAAGCTGCATAAGAACGGTGAGTTAACGAAGTAAAATTATAGTGCTACCTCATAAATTTAAATTTTCACAGGCTCCTGTATCGATAATGTTTTTATACGAGATTTCACTTTTGAATATATCTTCTTCGCGTATTCTAGTTCTTGCAAAAGATTAATAATATTAATACCTCGGAGTTTCTGCTTTTCTGTTCTGGCATCTCCGTAATAGTCAGAATTTGTGGCGGGGCCACGTACCGGGAGCAGCCCTCTACCGAATTGAGTGCGGGTCGGCAGTGGGGAACGCGCACGAAAATGGTGCTGAGCCTGGTTCAATTTCACCGTAATTTTCTCAAAACATTTTTGTACTCGGACAATGCACCGTCGGCATCGGAACGAAGTGAGGCGATATCGCCGCTGACCAGGGGAGGGCCAACTGTGGGAGAGGCCCCCACTAGCGAGATACCAGTCTAATTTCTGAAGTGCTGTTTTCACTTTTGCTTCTCATTCTTCGACCCCTGAGAGATGGGAACATTTGAGATTTCTAAACGAACGGTATGTTACTATTCGGCTATGCAACGACATTTCAAGCACTTGTAACTGTCCTCATATATTTTCAGGCTTTAAAATCAATATTTTAGCATTAGAAATAGTAGTAGTTTGAAAAGCATTAACTATATATACTACAGAAAACCCGAAATTTAGGGGCATAAATAAAGCATGGATTTAGCGCTATGCCTGGGTATAGTTGTGCGATAATACAAATTATTCGTTTTAATACTGCTGATAACATGCTTAAAGTTTTCTTATACAACAGTTTACTGATGATATTTATATGAAAGAATTAGGGTTCCGCTATAGGGAGCATTGATGGTACCCCTCATGCCCGGCCGCTAACCCCTATCGGCTACCTCCACTGGCCTGTCTATAGCCCTCCAAAAAGTGGGGAGGACTTCGGGGGCCCCCATGTTCATTCTTGGGGGAAATTTCAAAGTGGGGGTTATAAATTTTGCTTAAAAATACAAAATATTTCCATATTTTCATGCATTTTCACTACTGTGAACGTACTTTCAAGCTAAAAAACAATATTTTAGCATTATAAATAGTGGTAATAAATGTTTAAAAAACAATTTGCAAACAAAGAACATAAATTTTCAGACATAAAAAATTTTTGGAATTAGTTGAACATGGGGGGGTTCGGCCGAGTGGGGGGGCGAACATGGGGGGATTTGGAAAGTGGGGGGTCCCCCTCACCCCCCACTGTGAACAGGCCAGCTCCACATTTCGACCCAGAGATATTTTTACCTACCACCAACATATATTACAATTTAAGAGAATTTTGGCATTTGTTGCCCATCCCAGTCATAGGGTGCAGTAATACTGGCGCAAAAATGTTATAAAACAACGAGATATGTAAATATGTACATATATAATAAATTAATATATTATATCTATGTATATAATATAAAATATTTCCGTTTGATGTTCTCCTCCCCTAAAATCGTCGTCAGACTTTCCCCTTAGAGCTCCCGTTAACAGAGGCCCGCCGGAACACAGATTTCTTTTGGTTTTCATGCTTTGTGGAATAAAAGAGGGGTGCATTAAAATAGTACTACAACCCTCGTAATTTTTGACAGTCACAACGGGTTTGCGATGTTACTTCAAACATTTAAACAATATTTTGTGCTTTATGTGCGTTTGAAAGTTGGTGATGATTTTTAATCCCACATAATCTATATTCGCCTGTGCAAAATTTAGCTTCGTGTGGCTACGGATATTTAATACTTTTGTTTGCATGACGTTTTATTACGTTGTATTTACTAATTCAGTTTTTGATTAGATGTATTAACCAATGTTTAAGGATCTGGCACTATTGAATTTCCGGAATTTTTGAAAGCAATGGGGGTTGCCGTAAAGCAAAAACCTGCCGTTGTAGCTAATATAAAGGTTTGTTTGTTTGATATTGTATTTTACGAATAAGATTAAGAGTTATTGAGGGTTATAAACGTAACAGGTCACATACCTTCTGGGTTTTAACGTATATTTACAAGCGTTCTGTTAGCGGCACAATATCCCGGTTTCTTCGGGTTTTATATTGGTTGGTTTGAAAAGATAGTACTACAAGTTGCCGTATGCTTTAGTAAGTTTCGCATATTACCACATGACTATATTAAGAGTCGTAACTCCTTATTAATTAAATTTTTCCATGGTCACTGCTATGCGTTTGGCCACCTCTTATTCTTTAACTTTTATGTGCTCTGGATGAAGATCGAACGTCGAGGAAATGTTTCATATATCAGGATTATTGTGTGGGCGAACAGGGGACGTTGACGAGTGGGGATCATACCACTTTCAATATTGGAAAGGCTATGGTATTGATTAGGTAGAACTACACGATTGGGTATATTTTAAGCGTTGCCGCACATTACCGCTTTATTATCAGGTGTTGTGAGTTGTGTGAAGTGCCTGCAAACTGCACAAACGCTAGGATTTATTGAGTTTGATAAAACAAACATGGTTTTTTATTGAGTATGCTTTGGCAACTGTTACATATTACAATAAATATATCCAGGTTTTTTTCAAAATTTCAGTGCGAATTTTTTGGATTTGTAAATTTCACTGTGCATTTTACGGCATACTGTGTTTTTAGCGAAATAGCTTAAATGGATACAATTTTCAATTTTTTCTCTACTACTAGCGCGTTAATTTTACAAACGCGAACCTATATGCCCGATTAAAACAAGTTGCCCGTGAGAAAGACGTGTTTTACTGTTAGTCACTCTAGACTGAAATTTAGGGTATTAAATTTACTCTTTCTGCTTTCTATTCGATTCAATCGTTGAATTTATTTTAGTATTCTCTTGTTCATCCGGTTTTAGCTAAAAAAAGTCGGACCCATATGTTTTTGTGTGCATTTCTACGAAACTGTGAACATGCACAAAAACAACCCTGCATCCACACATTTTACGACTGTAATAAAACCACTTCAAAAATGTTAAAACTTTTTTCGTGGTATGGTATTAAACAATATGTGTACAATCACCCAACTGTAAATATGGTTGTCGAATTTATTTGAACTTAAAATGTATTCGGATGGTAAATGCGTTGTTGCTCACAAGCGTGACTTAAAGCATTGGCTTTTTCATCCAGTTTTTTTTTCAGAATATAAACACAGTATTGAACCTCACATAAGGGCTGAACCGGGGGCTGCCACGTCCTCGAATCCTAACCATTTTCAAAATTTAACAATGTCTTAGCAAAAAACGTTGAAATTGCTAATAAATGGCCTCGTAACCAGAAAGGAATTTTCGTAAAACCTTTCTGAAGTTAAACACCCAGAGGTCCAACCGGGGGACACCTGTTTTTTTAAATGCCAGATCCCTCTCCCGCTCTGGAGTAGCCAATAGAATAATGTTTTTACTTTTCTTTAGATGGAACCTGACATCGCAGCCGATTCAGTAACGTATGTCGGACTAAATCCGACCGCGGCAGGCGATGCACAGCAGAATGGCGAAGTTGAAGATAAAGTGAGTATGACGCTATTTGTAAGAAGGGGATTATTTTGTGTTCATAATATTTTTTGGTTACGATATGCTACCACAGTATGTGTCTACTCCACAGAGGGGTGCAGGACTTTGGGGCTCTACCAGTTTTCCGCTGGTTCCCCCCCGTCGTGCGCCAATGGAACTTTTTGCCATTCTCCCGAGGCTATATATGCACAGGGGAAGGGCAAAAATATTTTTTGGGGTGCCATTACAAGCGATGATCTTGGGAGGGGCGGTTGACATGTACTCACACAAATTGCACGCTAGTGATGGTGTCCCCTCAAAAAAATTAAGAAGTGACGCGAACAATAATAAACTACGCGGGAACGTTTAGCTCAAAAGTGAAAATACAAACAATTTTGGAAATAGCTGCAATCAGTGTGCTAGTTTGTACAATGCAGTGCCCTCAACTTTAGCTAAATCATCACTACTGTCTTTATCTAATCTATTTACGATCATATGTAACACTGTAACTTATATTTTAGTGATAATATTGACAAATTTCACCAAAGTAATTTACTGCTAATCTTATGATTATAAATTTCACATCGTTATGAGCGACAAACCGGATTTAGATTTCTGCTGAAAAGAAACTTAGGCAAACCCGTGTTAGCTGGTTTTTTTCATCGGCAGGCTCCGCTATCTATAGCAAGTTGCGGCCCGTTCATCTAGCAACACAGCAACGAACGAGCTTACCAGGACTGTCCAGTGGCAGTGGCGAAACTGGGCGCCCAGAATCTAAACCGTTGATGCAGCGGCCAGAATGTGGTGTCCAAATGTCGCATATCACACATTCTGACATCATTAACCAGTCAACACTCAGCATCAATCAGCAGCCTAGGCAGACCCTAATGTATCGAGTTTTGAAATTTCAAACGTATTGGTTCGACCTTTACAAATGAATGCGTATTAAGGAATATGGTAGCGGCGTTTTATGTTCGTTTCTCACAATACGCAGAGAGAAATTTTACCCGTCTCTTAAATTTGAAAGCGAAAGACGTAACGGCGTTACAGAAATTGCTAACGCGAGGTATGTATCAAACGACATCCAGAACTAAATAATATGTACAGCTACGAAGTAATATGAGCTAAGTGCGACCAGTTCAAAAATTAGGTATTGTCGGAATCATAATAATGGATGGGACTCAAGCCATTGAAGGTGTAGAACTAGAATCAATCTGTATTCGACAAATTGATGACAATTTCAAGGTTTATGAAATATTTGTTGGCTTCTACGAGATACCGCGTACAACAGGTGATGAGTTAGCTGGAATTGCGGAAGATACCCTTATTTGATTAGGAATAAACATGTCTAACGTACGAGCACAAACTAATAATTGTGCAGCCAATATGTCCGGAGTCTATAGGGCTCACAAATTGATTGTGCTCAACGATTGGATAAAAGTGTCTAAATTTCGCTGCCATTTTCCATGTTCATCAGTCTAGTTTGGATCTAATAGACACGAATTTGTGGCTCAGCAAGTTCATTTTGGCTGACGAACGTTGAAAATTTTATTTTGGCGCAGATTTGGTGAGCTGAAACGCAAATGTGTAAAATGAGCATATGAAACTGTGCTATATACATTCATACATATTTGGATTGGTCAAATTTTCCAAAATTTCTTATTCTGTATTTATTCAGTTAGTCTTGGGATCCATGTATGTTATGGTGAACATAAATGTCTGAGCTCAGTATAGCCTAGAGGATTCCCTAGCCTAATGCTAAGCCAAATCTTGCAGACGAATCGCCGCTCCTGGGTGCCATCAAATTGAAACTATATAATTGTCTTAAGAAAAATGGCTAAAACAAACTTAATGATACCGTTTTTATTACTAGTGTTCAAAGTGAAATCTTGAGTATAATGAAGCGCCAATTACTTAAATACACAATTTCAGCTCGATCCAATGGCGCACATGTTGTGAGAGCATGTAAAACACTATAAAATTTAGTTAACCTCGGGCGCGGTTTCCCCCTTGCCAAACAAGAGATTCTTATCCGGTATTTCCAGGTTGAAGCTACTGTCTCCAGCTCAAATCCTCTGTACAATGTCTTGATGTTGTGGAGAGGCGGCATTTACAATTAGTGTAATTTTTATCAATGTTTTCCTTAGCATATTGTCATTGCCGTGTTCGGAGCAGTTATGCGTGCAATTTGTTCGTAGTTGTTACTTTTCAGTCAAAATTTAATATATCATTTTTCGTCTACGTTTGTCGTATCTGGTTAGGCCAATTTTTTGGTTGGGTACAAATTTGGTACAATGACTAATCCCTCATGCGGTGTGCAGGTGGATTTAAAATGCATTTCGTGGCACTGACGATTTATTGCTCTTTAAACCATCATTCAATAAACTTTTGCTCTCAACCTTTTTATGAATACCTACCTATCTGGATAGATTTCATTTCAGGTCAAAGAAAAGGGTCGACATCTGCAAAATAATCACAAATGGAGGCCTTTGTAATTTTTCGGTCCCTCCAAGTAAAAAAGTTGTTTTCTTGGCTTCTGTATCTCGGCAAAATGTTGGATGATCCGTGGTTCAATGCTCCCGATAATTTTTTAGCTATATTTTGCGAGAACACTCCCACTTGGCTCAAAACTTGGCACTATGTGTTTCAGAAATTTTGTTATAATGCTAAGACATTAAATACCGTAAATTTGTTTTAAGTCACGTAAACTGTTCAATTATAGTATTGACAGTTGACAGCATTTAATAATATGTTCTTGACAGTATTTAGTACTCTGTTAAATATTTTTAAATTTTAGGAGATTGTGCTTTGGAAAACGCTTATTTAACATCTGTTAGGTTTAGAAGGCTTAATCGATACATTCCCATGTTTTTGCGATCACTGCGGTCGGAGCGCGGCATAACGTTTCTCAACGGCAGAGTTAGAATATTTGTTTCTTACTTGGTGTCATTATCAAGTTTTTATTATATGATTTCAATTATTTTTTCCGATAGTAACTTTGTCGATTTCTCATCGTAGAAGCTGAGATCATGAAGCATATCGTGTGAAAAAATAACTGAAAATACTTTCATTATCGGCTTTGTTGTACAAACAAAATTTCCAGACTCCGCAAATAACATTCGAAGATATCGGGATTCCGTCGGCCACTGCGACGAAGCTTCAAACGCGTCAAGGGCTGGAGTCGCCTTCACCAGCTCAAATTGAACTCATGCGAACTTTGTCAGCAATAAAGTCTGATCAAAATATCGTGGTTGTAGCGCCAAGTCAAGCCGGAAAAACATATGCTGGTATTTTAGCCGCGCTTAATGCTGTTGATTTCGAGTTGGATAAGATTCAAGGTGAATTCAATACAGTTACGTTTTTATGCGTCGCCATGGAACTATTGTATTTCATAAAGTATTTCACGTGAGATTTTAATTCAACGGTGTCGTAATACCACTATTGAAAACTAATTGACAGCAACAGGTATCTGCGCCACTTTGTTTTGAGCTGTTGAAATAATTTTGCTTGAACTTCAGTGAACTTTTTCTCAAAGTTTTTGGGATGTGTCTCTTTGGATTTGAATATTCTATGTTGGCTACTTTATGGTTTTGTCGCAGCATTAGTTGCACTTTGTTCATGGCCTTATCCTTGAATATAATTTCCTAAATTTAGATTACTTCTAGCGTTCTATTGCTGTTTACTATACTTTTTCTAGGGTTGGTTTCCTTTATGGCAGTTCATGTCAGGACTGTGCGATGGAAATCAACAACTATAAGATTATATTTATATAAATTTCTTGAGGTTTAACGCCTGCATGTACAAACATGACAACAAAACCTGCAGGACCGTGCATATTATCGACGCAGTCGATCAAATTACCAAGAATTTAATGTTCAGAAATATGGTGTTTTTTCTGGCATCTCTAAACTACCAACGTTACACATTGTGGCATGACCTGGACGATATCCTATTTCACAACCGCAACAGAAAATACTATGATGGTGATTTTTTGTTCATCTGGAGGGTCGTCAGTTTAATCGGGAGGAACATAGAGTATAGTAACTATCAGGAAAAGTCAAAAATATCTAATTTGGCAACTGAATGCCTTTGTGCCTAACTTAGAAAGGGGACATTTTAGCAATTTTTAAGTCCTGCAGGAAAAATTTGGAAATTTTTTAGCCAAAATATTAAAAAATTCGTAGGTTTTTAGAACATCAGACAAAAATTTAGTCATTATTATTGGCGCAGGGAAGTACTTGGGGGAGGTCAAAATTTGCATTGGAGGCATGAACTGGGCGGGAGAGGTGTCAAAATACTTTGCAGCCCTCCCCCATATTTGGAAAAGCCAGCTTTTAGTACTTAGGCTTTCGTCAAAGAAGTTACTTAAGACATGATACTGCGACGATCATCGTTCTGTCACTTGGCTAAAAGATTGCCTTTGCTCTTATGTTCCATTCTGGAAATATATTGCGCCGTTGGGTTCTGATGTTCACGTGCTGAGATTTTAGAGAAGCCACAACGATAAATTCCGCAGCTGTCTGTATACGTAATAAGCGGAAGCAAGTTAAAACTGAGGCTGCCTATATAAACTATAGATTAAGTAACGTATGTGAAATCAATATTCGGTATTTTGTATGTGAAATCAATATTCGATACTTTTTAATTTCGTAACGCGTACTTACATTATTTCAGTAATTTATGTGGTCTATAGCAAAGAAATGGCTAATCGCGTCGCACGAATTATGAACGATATTACGCCGACAAAAACGCTAAAGATCTACCGAGCTGTGAGTGGAACATTTGTTCAACGCGATATTCACACACTTTTCCGCTCAGGTTCGTTTTCACCAGTTTTATAGTTTTTCACTCTTTTAGACTGTCTCGTGATAGATCGTAAGTATCTGGAGACGCAAACATTTTACAGTAGTCATTGCAAAAGCATGTTATTCAACATTCCGAACCGTGAAAAGGTTTTCAGGGTGTACGAGTATAGCATAATAAATATAAAGTCGCATGGGCAACAGTTAAAACGTATCTGCGAAAAGGGCCCACTTCGCCTTGACGATGTACATACATTACTGTGTATATTAAAAGTAGCGTGAAGATGTAGACCTGTTATATGGAAGGCGTTAATACAGTGAAGTGGGAAAAAGAACATACCATATCCACCAAAATGTACTGTCGCGTTTCGAGCAAGGCACCATCGAGCGAACAAAGTAATAGCATGTTTACAGCAGTGAAGGAACATCGATCAATCAGCGATCATTTTGAAAACACTGCGTTTTGCTTCTTTTCGATATTTTATTGAGAGAAATTACTAATACAAAACGTTAGAGAACATGCAAAAATCTGCTTTTCACTTTGGTTTGATGTTATACATGTTTTTGATATTTGAAACGGAGCGAGCATAGTTTCCATTGAGGGTGCTAGGGGTAAAATCGTGAAAATTTGTTTGTGTGTTGCTGTCATTCATAACTCATCTTCAGATGTAGATAGTTTTTGATAAATTTTTTTCGGTAGCAAAGGTGGTGACGATGTGCCCTTTAGTTGAACGTGAACAGGTTCGATGTTATTTTTCCGGTCAAAACGATAAAAAAGATTTTAAGCGTTGTTTGCATTGCTGCCTGTTAATAAATGAAATGATATGGCTGATCTAAAGCGGAGTGTTAAGCATAGTATATATATTATAGAATATGAATTGAAGATATGAGCTTTCAATGACGTTAAAATTTTGTTTTTCGTCTTGAGTTTTCACCTGTTTCGATATTTCTTAAAATTTCTCGACTTTATTGAAATTATTTTGTGTATCAAAAAATTTTTGTTGTAGGAAGTTTGGGGAAGGGGTGCGAAATTAGGATTCAGATTTTTACCTGTAATGAAAATTGTTTGGAATGTGTGTCATGGCAAAAGAGATAATATGGAATATAATAGCGACAAGGGTGTAAATAACACAATAAGGAAAGATATATTATTTTAAGAATAATAAAAATGAGTGATATTCAGCCTAAGTTTTCACCTTATGGTACCCGTACCGAAGGTAATGATGTCAGGTTGATGTTACCTAATCTTGGGGCATACATCTCCCTCTCGGGATCTGTGCCGTTGTAAGAAAATTTGTTTTAGTTATAGTAATATAGCTAGCCTCTCCACATCATCGAAATTGTACCTGCTGGACTTTGAGCTGGGGCACTCCAGGTACAAACGTTACGATAAAGTCACAAATTGTCAGAATTTGCACATTTTCAAAACAAGTTGCGCGTTTTTAATACAAATATGTAGTTTTAATTATTAAGTAGTCAATTATACAAATAAAGCGCATAAACTCTCGAAAGCGCCATGTAATGGCACAGTGTACATGATACCAGCCCATAGGGTGTACAGGAGTTACTCTTTTAATGTCTGACCATCCTAAACTATTTCGGCGATGGCGCGTGTCAACAATTTTAGTTTTACCAAATTGGGAAAGATCATAATAATTCATTGCAATAGCTAGTATAAAATAAATACACAAAAATCCAATATGAATTATATAACAAAATAATAATTACCATTAGGAGTAGAGGTATTAGGCATTTTGTATTTATTGTCGCAGTCGAAAAAATAATCTTCGAATGTCGATGAAGTATCCAGCTTGAAAAAACCAAAACTTTAATAGAAATTACATTTATATTTATATCATTTAGCTATATAATGATATACTTATAAAACCTTTGAACATTGATTTCTATTGCATTATTCTTCTTTTATCGAATCTTAATCACTTATTAAATATTCACGTTACCTGCGATAAACATGGTTTTAACCCAATTTTTCAACCATAAATTACTGACTGCCCAATTATAAAATCCCACATTAGGGATGCGAAAAAATGTCATATTTATAATCACATCACTTTACATTGAACAGCTACTCCATTTTAGGTATTATTATAAGCTAGATAAGCAGCCTAAAGTCCAAACAAAGTCGCCACTATATGCATTGGTATAGAAACTTGAGTTAGAATTTTAAGTATATACCGATAGACAATTTTTTTGTCAGGTTGTAATGGTTATATTACCGTGGAGTTTATTGGAAATGCGATACCGCTATCGTAAAATGTAAAAGGTGGTTAAATATCTCATTGAACACTGTACAAGTACTCACAGGGGATTGGTGATATTGGTGGCAGGTTTATCAGAGCGAATAATTGAACCTACAGTTAGTAAAAATAAATCAAGCTCTCATATCCCTCACCAGATACGCATTGGTTACTTAAAATACACAGTAATGTTCCTTCAATTTTTTATGATATAATCAAAAATATACTTTACATTGAAAAAGTTGTAAACAATTCATATTTGGAACTTGCCTCCGCGGGCACCTTGGTATAACGAGGTCCTTTATGCCTGGAGGTTATCTCATTATGCTAAAACTGGGTAGTTTCAGAAATTTTTTGGATACTAGCTTCCCGGCCTAGCCGCTTAGCCTTTTTAGTAACGCTATTTTATTACTCGAGAATATTTCTACAACTGTCAAAAGTACCTGAAAATGTAAAGCATATGCAGCATATTAGTCAAAATTTTGTTCCCTACACTTTGGGATTTCATCCAAAAATGAACATGGAGCAACGCCTATGGTCCATTCTCTTTACGCTGTGGACAGGCTAGTATATGTATGTCATGTTTTCTCATCGGGGTTGGGGTTTAGCTCTTGAGGCCTTTTCACCTGACATGTCGGCTAACCCCCCTCAGCCGCCGAAACCGAAGGCTCCCCAGCCCTCAATGGGAGGCCGAAGGCAGACCCCCCAATCACCTCTCTAGCACCTTTCCCGACATAGGACCTGGAGCATGTATGGTATGTAATATTATATACATGGTTAAAAGTAAGTTGATGGTAATTTCTTCCGGGATTTCATAGTGTAACAGAACTATAATCTACTAAATGATTCATTTGGTCTGGGAATGCACAGTGTTACAGAACGAAAAACCACACAGTGATTAAACTTTTTAGTTTCTTTTCCATGAAATGTGATTTCGGCAGAAAAATTTGTTGCGCAATTGTAAACCAAATTGCGCGGAAATTTCTCGGTTTTATTGCTTTCTTGCATTTGCAACATGCTTATCGTTCTGTTTGCTATAGCTTTATTATTTACTTACTAAAATACTTTTTTCAGCAGGCCGCACTTTATTTTAGTCAAGGATTTATCATGTATAATCAAAATATAACCAGTATTATTGTCTTTTGACCGTTTTTTAAACGATTTTGGTGTCGCCTCAAATTACCATGAGTGTGCTGGGGTTTTCCGGGTTCTTAACCTGAGGCGAAACACCAAAACCGCCCCCCTCTGCGAAGAAGATATTGCTTCCAAGACTTTTTAAGTTTAAGTTATTGTTTTGTGTGCATATTTTGAGGAAAATGTTACATGCGATTGAGCTTAATAGTTTTAATTTTAGTGAACCATGTGATTATTGGTACTCCTGGTCGCCTTCACGAGCTAGTCCAAAATAAAGCATCCGATTTTCACTGTATCAAGCTCATGGTGATCGATCAGGTAGGTAGCGCTTTACGTATGTTGGGTTCTGTTTGTGGTTACAAGGTCGGGCCAAAGTAGCTTTGGTGAGGCTAAATAAAATGCAGGCCACACCGTTCTGGATATACTAAGCCTTAGCGGCTAAGGCTAGCCTGATGTGAGATAGGCTAAGCCTAAGCTGTTCTTCTATTCTAACGTTATAATGTAACGCCCCTCAGGATTTCTTGGACATGAAGTCGTTGGGGTGAAGACTAACGTAGTTGCATTTTAGATATTCTCAATGTTGATATGCAATTAATGTTGCAACGCAGTTGTTTTGTCTAAAATCTGGCTTGTCCACAGTGGGGGTTGGTTGACACGCTCCACTTTCCAAATGTGTTAGGTTCGTGAGATTCCCCCATGTGTGTCCACCACTCGGCGGAAACCCTCATGTTAAACTAAATCCAAAAAAATTTTATGTTGCTAAATTTGTTTTCTGTATACGAAATGTTTTTAAAACAATTCGAATTATTTCAAATGCTAAAACGGCGTTTCAAGACATGAAAATATGGTAATATTTTTAAACAAAATTTATTCTCCCTCGTTTTCAAATTTTCCTTGATAATGAACATGGGGCCTCCAAATTTCTCCACCTCTTCGGAAGGTTCTGGACAACCCAGAAAATGTGCCTCTTAACTAAAGGTTTCGTCAGTATAACTTTCAGTACAGTTGGAATTGGGGCCGTAACTGTTGTAGTATATTACAGCGAAATTGCAAAGTACATAATTACTGTCTCTTATTCTTATTATTTTACATTCTGGCGAATCTAATTCAAATAGAACATGGGATAATTTTTAGGAATGTATTGGAGGCGAACACGGATTGTGTGAAAGTGGGCCGGGGAATAGTCGAGTTGCATCCCTGCAGCACGGATGGAGAGGTCAAATAAGCACTCGGTGGATTAAATATAGAACCACATAGCTTAACTGTTTTGGCTTTATCAGTCGCTGAAAACTTTGTTATGTGGTATGAACCACCCCTCTGGGTCGGAATTATGGAGGACCAGATTTTACCAAAAACCGGGGTTTTAAATTTAAAAAATTTCAAAATTCGGTATTTTTAACAAATCGATAAGATAATTAAAAAAGACGTCAGAAACTCTTCAAAAACTTCTGTGAAAGAAACGTTTAAATTCTTTTACGTGGTTTAATAGAGTTTTTTTACTTTAGAATGAGAATTCTTTAACTCAGGGTGTGTTTTACCGGGAAAGCAATTTAATCATGATGACCTCAAAATTTTGCCAAGTGCCACGTTGCGCCCGTTTCTTTTAGACATCACCATTCTTTGTTGGAAAATCCGGAACTGGTGCAAATCAGTAACCTACTTTCAATGCTGTTTCTATAAATGATATAAAACCTGTGTAGGTTTTGCTGTTTGTATTTTATTTCCCCTTCAGATATAAAGATTGTGTAAATGTCATCCGCATTACGAAGAGTGTTGTTTGGATGTGCTCGTAGAATGGAAATATATTTCTCTTCTGCTTATTGATTCACGTCTTATTTACATCGGCAACAACTACGGTCTATTGATTTTGCTATAATTTTTGTTGCAATAGTACGACAAAAATGATCGAATAGATATATAATAAGCTATGACATCAAGACTGTGTACTATTCAAGGTTTACCTAGGGTTAGGTATATCTGGGAATATTTTCGGTTTAAACTTTTGTTAAATCAGTATTCTGCGACAGTTAAATTACTGTGTTGGGTTTAATAGTAAATATTTGGTGTTTTTTGGTTTGGTGACATTTTATTGGTTTCTTTTATCTGCGTTATTTTATCGTTTTTGATGATGAAATGCTTTTAATGGTTTTCGGACTGAACCTCTTGGTAGGCTTGACCCGATACTGTGTTACTAAATATTGTTGTTCACCATTGTACTGTCTATTCGGACTTTCCACTTCTAATCTACTTCTATTAGAAAATAAACTACAGGTATCGTTCTACAGTTTTGTACTTCTGCTCGGAACTAATGCTCACTCAGTTGTCTGCTTTGTTGTACTAAGGGAATATATAGAATCTTGTTCAAAAGCTCGTTTATAATGCTGAATTTTGTGTTATGTATAACTTATCTTAGGTAGTATTCAATAACAGCTAGGAATGGAAACGGAGCAAATTAGATGGTCTTCATTGAAACTGGGCTAGCGGAGTTTACAGAGAGGGCGCTAATGGAAAATCGTGATAATTTCTTATCTGTCGCTGTCATTCATAACTTATTTTCGGATGGACGTTTTTGAGATTTTTTGTTCTATAGCAAAAGTGATGATGTGCCCTATAGTGGAGCGCGAACAGATCCGCGTCCATATTCTGGGTCAAAATGGCAACATCAGGTTTTTAAGGTTCTTTGCCAAATCTAACTTTGAGGGTGTCAGCGTTTCGCAGCCCATATCTCGCGAAACAGTCCTCACATCGAAAAATGGAGATCGCCAAAATCATCTCACTGTAATTAACAAGTTTGTTTACAACGACGTTTTGTGGGACCACATCCTGGGCCGCTGTTGGCCCGAATATGGTTCGTAGACCTTTGGCCAGAAATTGCTATTTTTCAAATTTTACCTTGTTATTGTTTATTGTTACCTTACAACGAGTGCCTTTTAGGTTATCAAGCACGCAGAATACGATAATTTTGCTATCTAGAGTTCAACAAGACTATTTATACCTTTTCATAATGGTTTTACCCTCGACGAACGGTTTCCAAAATGTGCACTTTGATTTGTCGGATTATGTATTGGTGTGCAGGGCGTCAAAAATGGTCTATATAGCCTATACAATGATTTGGTTATTTACAGTACAACGTGCATATTTCATGCCATTTTATGGGCTTTCAATGGGTTGTTTGGTTACACAATGCGTACATGTCATCAAGAATTGTCTATATAGCTTCTCCGGTAGGCTGAATATAGTGGTTTAGTTATCTAGAGTGCAGCACAAGTATCATACCTTTTCAGATGTTTTCGTTGGGTTTAAGGATAATGAACTCGATTTCCAGAATATAATCGGTCTTCTGTAGTTTGGTACTTGGCTTCAAAAATGGTCTATGTACTGGTTTTTTGGTATGTTGAATACGATGGCTTGGTTATCTAGAGACCAGCACAAATAGTCAGTAATTTTTGATGGGTTAACTCTCGACAAGGTTTTAGAATTTTCAATGGGTTCAGGGTTCAAGAGGTTTTAGGGTGGTATAAACGTCAAACACAGCCTGTTACATGCTACTAAACAAGATGATAACGTAAAAATGAAACCACGCTCGCTCTGTTTTATATTTAAAGATCTTTGCTTCTTCTGTTGGTGACTAAAGAGACGGAAACATTTGAAAGTTCTCATTCACAGCTTACGAGAAAACATCGGATCAAGAGCATTTTTCTTATATGGCTGCATATAACATTAATTCCATGGATTTCGTCATCTTCAAGAACTCAAGAAACCTACCAAAGTCGGATAGCGTTCTACATGCAATTGAACTGCGGAACTTTTAACGACCCACTTTTAAACATTTCATCAACTATTAAGCTGTAATCTACACAGCGGAGTAACGACTATGTAGAGTTAAATTAATACACTAAGCGCCCAGAGTGGCGAAATACCAACTACCGCTGGTGAGTATGTACTGGAAGAGCTACATATGTTGAAACGTACAAGCTTTATTACGTAAAGCAGGTAAAGTAAGGTTTTTGATGATAGGATTAGATGTTGGGCTAGGTGTCTATGTTTCAAACGCACCAGTCCGTATCAAGAAAAATTTTCAACCCCAGCCAACATCGATCCGACCAGTCATTGTTGAGTTATGAGTGTAACCTAATACAGTGTTGAGTAAAATAAAAGTTTTAAATAAATGTGTTGAACCAAAACAAAATTATGCTTTATACCCCTCATTCCACTCGCGAGCGAGTGGAACGAGAATTTCTAATTTTGGCTCTGGAGGGGGTTGAGGAGGTCCTGTCTGTGTATCTGACGCACCTGGATCCCGATAACGGTTGGGCGGATTTTGATGCAAGATGGCTCATTCGAACCGTAATGGTCGATGTAGGTGTAGTGACGGAGCCCGATTTTTGAATTTTTCCCGTGAGAAAAGTTATGGGGCAAAACGGTGTTATTTTGGCCCATTTTTTCGGGCACTCCCTCCATTTTTTTGCGGCTTTTCTCAATAAGCAAACGAGGTATCCGCAAACTAATAGGACTATTCCATGTAGCTTTACCAGAGTTTTCCAATGATGTATAAAAAGTTTTTCAACTACTTCCCAATCTGGAGTTTATAAGCTTATGGTTGGCGCCAAATTTCATATTTGGTGAAAAGTCGTGGGAAATGCACCTAAATGTGTGTTTTTGTTGCTTCTAGTGTCTTATATGGGGTTTTCTGGGCAAATAAACTCATTGCAAATGTAAAAAAATTGTTGGGCAAATATTTTTAGACTTCTGTTTCATACTTGGCATAAAAAATGACGTTTTCGAAATTTTTGGTGAGAAGTCGTGGAAAAAGCACCTGAATGTCTGTTTATTGTTGGTTTTAGTGTCGGATATGGGGTTTTCTGGGCCGACAAGCTTATTGCGAGTGTCAAAAATATTGTGTGGCAAATATTTTTCACACTTCTGCTTCGGGGGATTGTTCTCACCACTCGCATTCTGGCTCGCAAGCGAGCTTCACTGGTATTATCATTGATACATTAGTTAAAAAAGAAATTGCTTAACTTAAGCTGCTGGACGGTGATACAATAGGTTATTCTTGTGTAATATTCAGCACATAACTTGTTTCGTGAGACTCATCAAATTAGAGTTCACTTATAAGCAAAACTGCTTGAGTTGCACTTACATTAGTGTGGTTTAAAATTATTTCACAGACAACGAGGTGAAGACGGCTACTAACAAATCATCAAGCAAATTTTGAGTTTCTAATCACTAAAATTTAAAATATTAGAAATGATATTGCAAATTAGAAATATTACGCTTGGTCCAAAACAGTTATAAATAGTTCAATCAATAATGAATGCAATATTTAGGACACAATATTCTTAAACAAATCCAAAAGACAATCCGTTGAGTTAGCGTGGAGTTAGCAACAGTCTGCGGCAATTATAATATAAAGAATGATAAAATATTTATGATAAAAATATGTGGTTTTAATAATTTGGTAAGTCTCAGGATATGTGGGGTGAGTTATTATTGTGTCAGATATATTAATTTCTGTAGAAATCATATTCTTACTAGGCGCCATATAACCTA
>JASANE010027567.1:0-37357 GCA_030248225.1 Trileptium ribeirensis
TTATGATAATTAATAACATTTCAAATAGTAGTGACAAAATCATAATTACTATGATCTTCGCTAATATTTATAGTGATAATTAAATGACATTTCAAATAATCATGACAAATTTATGAATTACTATGCTCATAACTACTATTTATAGACATAATCAGTCATGTTTTCAATAATCATGACAAATTTACGAATTATCATAATCATATCTAAAATCTATAATGATAATTAATCATATTTCAAATAATTATGACAAATTCCTAAATCACTGTGATTATAGCTAATATTTAATATGATAATTAATCGTATTTCAAATAATTATAACAAATTCATGAATTACTATGATCATAGCTAGCATTTCTAGTGATAATCATATTTGGAATAATCATGACAAATTAAGTATAAGTCAGACATAACGTAGTGTCCCTTAGGGCTACTGAGCCTTAAATTTTGAAGTTTTAATAGAAACACAATTGTATGTAATCTCAGGAAATGTCGCCTTTTATTGTATAAAGGCTTCCATATAACCATGTAACCGACACTCGTAAATAATAAATATATATGTGAACCAATACTCAAAATATCAAACATGATAATCATGGTTCACATCGTTACAATCAATCAATCAATCAATCAATCAATCAATCAACCATTCAAGCAATCAACCAAGCAATCATTTAATCGATCGATAAGTCAATCATTTGATTATAAATCGATAATCCATAATTAGTATCATTGCTACATCGTTATTGACGAAAATAGAGTGATGTTGGAATGAATTATTGTAAAACAATAAAAAAATTGCGTTTCTGTAGTATTATAAATGCTCGCTGCAGTACGTGCGATTGTACAATACAAGTTCTCTGTGCACGACAGTATAACTAATTCACATTGGTGATCATCGCATACAACAAACTATCTAATAGCGACGATGATTTGCTTTATTTCAAGTGTTCATTTTTTATAGCAGTTACAGATGTTGACGATCATTTTTTATACACAACGTGTTTTTTCAGTTGCTGGTTTTACCTTAAAAAATAAACATAAAATATAATGGTATATTTGCTTATGTATAGATCAGCCAGGAGTTGATATTTTTGCTGAAGGGTATGGGCACAGGTCAGTTTAATCGCATCCAGCAAGAAAGTATGTCACAGTAGCTTTTCATCCAGTCACCTGGTATTTGATTTTCTTCATGGAAAGAAACTAAGTGAGACGCTCCATATGTCCTCCTGTATTTATCATGGAAACAAGAAATGCCTCTGCATATAGTTGGGAGACAGAATGTACCACTGTCCTCAAAGACTAAGTGCACCCATCCTAAAAGTATGTCGCGGTGTGTTTCGGTTAGTCTTCTGCATGGGGGTACGTTATTCCTACCATTTCTAGGCAGGTCAGATACCCTGATCCTTCATTTCATAAAAAAGACTTTGTCCCCATATGTCCTGAGGGAGGTCTTCAAACTTAAGACTACAGGGAAATATTTTGTCGCTTTACTCGTGGAGGGAGGTATGATACATTAAATGTTCTACATGAAATATAGGAGGAGGGGCTGAAATTATCCCGGGCATATTTTTAGACAAGAATAACACTGTCAAAACACCGACAGAAAACCTCAATAACCCTTAAACAAATTGTATCTGTTTTAATTTTCCAGACTTCAGTTTTGTTTTTGTGAATTTTTACTGGTTCAATCCAAACTAACCACTAAAATGATCTTATAACCAAGGGCGCAAATATAAGGGGGGCGGTCACTCTTTCCACCTCGTTCTACGCTTAAAAATTTTGCCGCTGTCGGCGTAAAGGGTAAAGTGAAAACGGAAAAGGTTAAATTTGACTTTCGATTTTTACAAATCGCATATTTTCATTGAGCACAGTGACTGAATGTTAATGGAGACCCAAAAACTTCGCCCTGTAGCTATCAAATGGAATTAAAGCTGCCTAAATGTGGCTTACCAAGTGACCTTGAAGGTCTGCCACCAACCTTTCCAGCGACCTGTAAGTGTCACTTCTTATATCCTAAAGTTCACATTGATTTAAACTCTTTACCTACATTTTTGTTAGTTGTAGTGTAGATACTAAAATGTTAGTTTTTTAGTAAAGAAGTAGAAATTTAAACAATGACTTTTTAAGGTATTCTAATATAAGCAAAAACCGCACGAATGTTATGTTGTATTGCCTCTACTGTTCGACATAGACCTGCACCCCTGCCGCTCGTCAATATTTTTGGTGACGCCTTGCCGAGATGGACAAAAACACATCAACACTGGGGTTTATAAAATGAATAAATACGGTAGAATTTTGAAACATTTAGGTAAATAAAATGCCTTAGTTTTTATGAATTTTCACAGAAAAAGTTGAAACAAAACCCTGCTGAAAGAGGGAGGTGATCCCAGTGCTAAGGGAAGAACTTCGAGCTATCTTTCATTGTGCTATGACACATGGCAAACGCAAACCTTAAACATTGTACATGTCTAAAATGAGACAGGGTAATACGAAATAAAGTGAACTTAAAGACACTACAATTAGATTATTTCTATTACTTTAGATAAAGGACTATACAAAAAGCACACTTACAACACTTGGAGTGTGTGTCTGATTAAAACCTCCACTGCAATTAGTAAAAGCTTAATAATCCACCCATACGACCGTTAGGTTACTGATATTTGCTTTTTGTTGAAACTGCTGTAATGTTCGAATTTTAGCCTTAGCTTATTTCTGAATTTGAAAAATATAAGATGCTAAGAAATTTCAAACACTTAAATTGTGTATTGCAATTTAACCGTAGTCTCGCATCGCAGGTCTAGCCCGATCTTGCCGTTAGCTCCCATAGTCGCTAGTTCAATAAATCCAGTATTGCTAGTATCGGCATTTTAACTGCGATTGAATTCAATGTTCAATTTTTAAATTTATAAATTTTCTATACTAATAGAACAGACAATCAGCTGACTTTGTCAAGGATGTATTTTAAAACGTTGTAACTAATAAAATATCGTGTTTTTTCTGAAAATGACAGGTGATACATTGGAAGGTTATCCGTAAACCTGTCTCTATAGACCTGACATAGAAAACGCTTTCAAGGCTATATCTGTATTATTTTCAGAATAATTAGTAGCATTACCCATAGAGGATGGAAAAATTTCACTATTTCACTGCACGTGTCAGTGTCACTGTAGTGTGCACACAAATGGTTTCGACGTCGACCAGCATCATTATCATATCATTAATACAATTTAATTAATATGTATCTTAGATAGGTAAACGAAGTGTGAATGGCCATAACCATGGCATTACTGATGGAGGACCACCAACTGCACACAAGATGACAGTGCAAGATTACAGCCTTATCGTAACACTGAACCTAACGACTGCCGACACTAAAATGCATGCCGAGGCATTTTGTTGCGCACCCACAAGGACCATTCGAAGTTACCCTATGACAAGCGTAGCAACATGGATGGACCTAGGCTGCCACACACTATATTTGTAACATCTTTTCTTGCCACTTGTGACCAATGACAGGAAGAAACCGGATACAGGTATCGAGCTTAGAAATTGGAGTCAATATACATACACATGTACATATTACTTATCTGACTGGTTTGTCGGAAATAATGGCGATCAAATGCTCGTAATTTTTGAGTTTAGATAAAATTTTTGGACTTACGCATGGTTTGATTTTAGTTTTATCTAGTCAGAATAGATGTTAGATTTAATATTATTGGGTTCTCTCGTTTTATAATAGCACGAAAGTGAAATCGAGTACTTAGTCGATTATTCCGTGCTGCGTGTGTTAGGATAGGATACATATTTGAATATAGTGAGTATGCAAGGCCAGGCATACTCCAAGCCTAAAATTGCATATTCGTATGTACGACTACGTGATTATAGCAAATCCGATGCACCGCTATGCTGATGTTTCTAGTTGTCGTCCTTGCTGCATAATATGAAAATAAGACACGGTTTTAAGATAAATGCTTAAATAAAAAAGTAAAAAGTGAATCCGAAATTGCGTGGCTTAGAGAAAATTTAGGTGCTAGTTTTGCCAAGAAATTCAGTTTTGGACAGAATATACTCCAAAATTTTTGCGTAATAGTTTAGTCGTGACGTTAAGGCGGCCGGCGAATGATTGATAAATGATTAGGTGTTACGAATCACATAATAATAATCTAGGCCAGTGGTACATATACATTTCTTTGGGTTTTTATTTTATTGCAATATTATTAAATTTAAATAATGCGCAAGTCCGCTATGGGTGCGTACACCTGTTCTCTTGTCAAGTCAGTTAACAATTGTAAAAGTAATGAACGCGCACAAATCAGTGTTTTCCCTTTAAGATTTGTGATACAGCACCTGGCTTGAACACGTAATGTGATGTTTGCGGTCAGTATTTTGCGATTCAGCATCGTAATTGCTGTCCACTGCACATGGATTACAGGAATTGAATTGTCTTTGTTTAGCTGCTGTTTATTTTAAACTTTTCGCTTTAAACGTTACATCTGTGTTTACGCCATGTTTTGTTAAGTTCGTAGTTGTTTAATATGTTTATTTTCTGGGTCATATATTGTTTTCGGTTAAAATGGGTCGTGCCCGTACTTCAAAATCACGTAAAGCCTGCTGGTGCTTCGCTGATGATTCAGTAGCTATGGCCCAATGTGATATTTGTATCGGATTTATACAGTATCGCTGCCTTGGTTTGTCGTTGTTTGATCTCGATAAATTAATTTGCGACAAACCTGCGCGTTATGTGTAAGTTTTGCAAACCGACATTATCTCAAGATAAACATTCTGAGTTAGCTTTAAAATCTTCGGCAAAAACTATTCTTTTTTCGAGAACACAGCAACTGGGCACGTGATGTCGATGGTTTGTCAAGCAATGGTATTGCGAAAATCGTGAAAAATCTGCACAAAGGCAGCCACTCAGAGAGCTTTGAAGCAATGGAAGAATTGTTAGATAAGCGCGAAAAGAAACGTAATTTGGTCATCGTTGGAATGCCCGAAACTGAACAATCTAAGGCCGATCAGAACTATAAAAATTTACAAATAATACAGAATGACTGTGATAAACTTAATATTGATAAAAGTGCAATGGAAACTACATATCGTGACGGTTCTTGGGTCCCTGTTCGTCCACGTATTATTAATCTCTGTTTTGGTCCCCCTGAACGAATGAAATTCTTACGGCATGGTACTTAATTATTTGCAAACGATCCGGACATCCAAAGCAATCGATTTAAACATTTTGTTCGCCTCGATCTTACTAAAAAAGCGGGAAAAAGACATTAATTTAAGGGATGTATAAAAGGTTCGACGCGAAGATGGTGAAGATATTATTATCAAAAATGGCGAAATAATCCCGCGTTCAAGGAACAATACATATTATTGTCGATCAAACTGATCATTTTTGATCAGAAAATTATGGATCAATTTCAAATACCTTGTTAAATAATTAACGCTTATTCTTTATAAATAAAATTGTTGATTTTATTTACTTCTATCAACGCAATATAAATGCTATTTTTCTGTTTACTAAAACATGGTTTGGACCACATATAAGTGACCATGTTTTTGGTTCTATTTTTCAAAATCATATATTAGTGCGTAGTGACAGACTTTGTCACGTTGTTTATGGTGGCGGCGTAGCTTGCTTGATACCTAATAAATTGAAATTTTTAGTTGTTAATAAAGAGGCTAATAACTTTACTTTTTTGAAGCCTTGATAATTGTTCTTTGGTTTAAGAGATTAAGTTGTAATCAAAACAAACGTTTGTTTTTATATATAGATCGCCCAGGCCAGATTGTTATGACTCGACTAACCATATCTTGACCTTTCTTACTTACTTTTGTGTAAAAATCGTTTAAATTGCAGTCACAGGCGACTTAAATTATCCAAGTATAGATTGGGATAGTTGTCCATCTTCTGACAATCTATCGAATTGTGATACAGTTTTCAATTTTTTCCTGGGTCACGGTTTCACCAAATCGTTAATGATTCCACTCACATTTTTAGAACTTGACTTAATTTTGGTAAATGAACCTAACTTAATGACTTATGTTAATGTACTTAGTCCATTGGCTACTTCTGATCATTTCATAGTCCACGCTATTTTGGCCCCTTCATTGGCGAACCTTTGTTTGACGACCAGTCGCAATTTTTCTAAGGCCAATTTTGAGGGCATATCACGTCTCCTTAATTCCTACAAATGGGATGGTATACTATATTCTTTTGACGCTGATGTTTCGTGTTTTATTTTGCGTGTTATTAATGAATGTATTTATCGTTCATTTCCTGTATGTACAAAACGTCATGTTAAAACTTGTTGGCCGAGTAGAACTCACAAATTGAATGCCAAAAAGAAAATGGGTTTTAAATGAGTTAAAATTAATCCTTCAGTCCAAAATCGTCAAACTCTTGCTCAAGTTTCTCAAGAAGCTAAATTTAGAAAAACCATGATTTAGAAAATTTTGAAAATAGGTAGCCTTACATGGTTCAATAAATGACTTTTGGAATTATATTGGACAGAAATATAACATCCCATGTTTAAAATTAGCTAATGGTAATGTTTGTATTGATGGTATTTCGAAGGCTGAAGCTTTTCTTTATTATTATAAATCAGTTTATGTTAGTGATAATGGATTCTTTGATTCGTTAAATTTTGATTATTGTGGGCTTGTCTTCGATAATCTCAAGATTACTTCAGAAATGATAGTTGACAAAATTACTACATTGAAGGCAAACAAGAGTTGTGGCTTTGACGGAATATCAAAGTTATTTATCAAAAAATATCCTTATCATTATCTGTTTCACTTTTATTCCTGTTTCGTAAATTTTTGTGTGAACAAATTTTTCCACTTGAATGAAAAAAGCTAAAATTATTCCTATCCACAAAAAGGTGACTCCTCTGATGTTAAAAACTATCGTCCTATAACTCTACCTGTATCTGGTAAACTTTATAAAGCATTTATTCTTGATGCATTGTAAGAACATTTCCGGGTAAGTAATTTACTGTCTGACAATCAGTTTGGTATTATTTCTGGCAAGTCACCTATGCTGCAACATTTGTGCGCTTTTAATGATTATACGCGTGCTATTGATATTGGTAGCTTCGTTGATATTATTTGTTTAGATTTTGCGAAGGCGTTCAATAGTGTTTCACACAAAAATTACTTGAAATTCTGAAACGAAACAGAGTAGTGCCTAAAATGCTTAGCTTTTCTGGGTAGCTATCTGAAAGAACGCATGATGTTTGTTGAAATTGATGGCCATCGTTCTGATTATTGCATTATAATCTATGGGGTACCACAAGGTAGTTTTTTGGCCCTCTCTTATTTTTATTATATATTAATGGTGTTTTTCGCCCAGTCATCCGCCATCTACGAGTAGAACCGCCCAAGGAAAATACAGAAGCTCGAAATGGTGCAGCACGAATCAAGTAGTGGCGGTTAAAAGGAAATGAGGAGGCCGTAATCTCGCACATACAGCTGCCCTCCATCACAGCGGTTGAAGAAACGTGGGAGAAAACGAAGCAAGCTATCTGTGAAGCAGCAGGTACGACACTCGGAGTGACATAACCCGGGCGAAGACACATTGACAGGGATGTGTGGTTGTGGACAGAAGAAGTGAAGTCAAAGCTCCGAAAAAGCTAACGTTTGTATCATGTTTTCCTCGCTGACACAACACCCGATAAATGGCAGAAGTACAAAGAGGCCCGAAGCAATGCAAAGCCCTCGCTGCTGCAAAATCAGCACGGTATGAAGATCTCTATCTGAATCTCGACACGAGAGAAAGCGAGCGTGACAGCCACCGAAACACTGATGACATTCAAAAATTTTTTGGTGTGAACAATGAACATGGGCAACTGATTAGTGATCGCAAAAGAGTTACGAAACGATGGCGCTCATATTTTGAGGGGATCTCAACTGAGGACTTTCCTCTCCCGTCTCTCCCAGCGGTACCGCCAATTCTGGGTCCAGTTCAGCCAATTACAGTTGCTGAGGTAACTGAAGCTCTGAGACTGATGAAGCCGAGCAAAGCGACCGGTCCGGACGACCTGGCAGCAGAGCTATGAAAGTCGCGTCGGTGGAATTCAGTTGAATGGCTAACACAACTTTTCAATCAGATCATTATGGAAAAGAGGACACCAACCGACTGGCAATGCAGCACAACTGTCACCATATGGAAGAAGAAGGGGAGCCCTGGCGACTGCTCCAACTACAGGCCAATCCGACTGCTTTCTCATACGATGAAAGTTTTCGAAAGAATCATCGATAGGCGAATCCGTGGCATTGTACACCTCACCGCAAACCGGGCTGGCTTCGTAAAGACATGTGGGACGACAGATGCTATTCATGCCACCCGGCTCCTACTCGAGAAGCATAGCGAGAAACAGAAGCCCTTGCATGTAGCCTACCTCGACCCCGAAAAGTCGTTTGACTGGGTACCCCATGAAGCCATCTGGCACGCACTTCGTAGCCACCACGTTCCCGAAGAACTACTCGAGTGTGTAAAAGTTCTGTACCACGAACCGAAAAGCCACGTACAGCCAGCCTCCGGAACATCAAAAGACTTTCGTATCACTGTCGGCGTCCATCAAGGCTCTGCCCTCTCTCCGCTCCTCTTTATTCTCGTGATGGATGCCGTCACACGGGAGCTCCAAAGGACAGTGCCGTGGACCCTCCTCTATGCCGACGACGTAATGCTTGTCTCCGAAGATAAAGTCGACCTCGAGCAGCAAGTCCAGGCTTGCAACGACCAACTAGCAAAGTTCGGCTTACGGCTTAATGTCAAAAAGACAAAATATTTGACGACCGACCCAAACGAACCCGGCAGCTTCACAATTGACGACGCGGAACTACAACGAATCAGAACGTTCAAATATCTGGGTTCCACGATTGCAGCAGATGGAAGCCTACTGCCGGAGGTTACTGCAAGAATAAACACAGCCTGGTTGCAGTGGCGTACCACAACCGGTGTCATCTGCGATAAGAAAATAAAGGATCGACTCAAGTCAAGATCTATCGCTCAGTTGTTTGGCTCGTAGCACTTTATGGCTCCTAATGCTGGCCGGTGACAAAAGATATGGAACGCCGTCTCGGTGTCATGGAAACAAAGATGCTGCGATGGAGCTCTGGAGTTACACACCGGGATCACATCCGTAACGATGACATTAGACTGCGATACGGTGTTGCCCCAATGCCGACAAACTACGGGAATCTCGACTCTGATGGTACGTACATGTACTACGTGCTGACGATGAAACGCTCGCCAAGGCAGGTCTCACACTAGATATCAGCGGAAAACGACAAGGCGGCCAAAACAACGATGGCTTGACACACTGCATAACGACCTTAAGATCGACGGCATGCATCCCGATCAAGTCTACAACCGCGACATATGGCACCAAAATTCCAGAAAAGTGCACCCCGTCACTCCGCGGGACAAACGCTAAAGAAAAAGAAGAAGAAGATTAATGATGTTTTGTTGTGTAACAAATTACTGCAACATAAAACTGTATGCAGATGATACTAAAATATATTTTGAGTTTCCGGATTGTAGTGAAAATGATGTATTACAACAAGATTTAAATAATGTTATTGATTTCCATTCTTCACTTTAATTATCTGTTGTTGTTCATAAATGTTCTGTTTTTCATCTAGGTCGACATAATCCTTGCGTTTCCTGTTTTATCAATGGCACTGCTATTCCTTATGTTGACTGTTACAATGATCTTGGTATCGTAATGTCTAATGACTAAAATTTTTCCAAACATATTTCTAATCTTGTTTCTAATGCTTCAGTTGCTTGTTATCTTATTCTTCGGATTTTGCAAGAAAAATACTACTAATTTAGTTAGGTTATACAAGTTCTTCATTTTACCTAAACTGGAATATTGTTCTGAAATTTGGTCTCCATATAAATGACAAGAGATACGTAAACTTGAATCAGTTCAAAGTCGTTTCACAAAAAATATTACAAAATTCCAACTTATCTTATACTGAGCGGTTATCAGTTTTAAAATTAAAATCTCTCGAATATCGCTGGCTTTTTCGCGTTTTGGTTCGTACTTCCAAAATAATAAAGAATTGTGTTGATATTAATGCTGACGATTTCTTCGCACATAATACGCCTAACACACAATCAAATTTGGCCAAATTGATTAAGCATAATAGTAGAGTTGATTTACGAAGTTATTTCTTTTCCTATCGTACAATTAACGCTTGGAATACTATACCGTGAGGTGTAGTTACTTCCAAAAGTATTATAATTTTTCAACAACGTCTGAAGTAGATTAATTTACTTGATTCTCTAAAAGATAGGTTATAACGGATTTTCACCGATCCTAATCCCAGCCAATTCATTCTACTATTTTCTTATCCTAATGTTGCATTAATAATATTTGCATCATTAATTAGCATTTTAATTGCTTTGTTATTTTATTATTGGCAAATAAACGAACAAACAAAACAAAACAAAACATGAAAACGCTATTACAAATCGAGTTTTCCGTAGTACAATACACACATAGACCGAGAGCATGTAGCTTCAACATGCCATATTATGATGAACACGGACAAACGTGTGAAGCAAGAACATGTGAGTGTACGCAAATTTTGTTCGAACACCAAAAAGCCCTTGTTCGCGTTCAATAACTGTGAATACCGACCGCTGAAATGTGATTGCGAATTTTTGCATAACCTTGTTCGTGATTTTAGCAAGAGAACAACCATGGTGTACGCACCTAAAGTGGACTCACGCATAAAGCTGAACTTTAGTAGTTAAAGAATCAATATTTATTCTATTTTTATGAACATTATTATAAAGCCGTTCGTCGCAAGATGAATACATTACAATCGTGTCTTCACTCGATCAAACCTGATCCAGACTATATGATCGTGGCGCTAGTGTCACTAGGACAGTCGTTGCTGGGAACTATTTTTGGATTTTATTATGTTAAGATAAGT
This sequence comes from Trileptium ribeirensis, assembly GCA_030248225.1. NCBI lineage: Eukaryota > Metazoa > Nematoda > Enoplea > Enoplida > Thoracostomopsidae > Trileptium > Trileptium ribeirensis. The sequence continues at coordinate 10,957 of JASANE010027567.1, forward strand.
TATTTTTTATTTATTTTGTATTTTCCTTGCGATGGAAACATTTCTTATTTTTGTCGTTTAATTTTTCATATTGTTAGTTTTAGTAGCGAACAAATATATAATATTTTAACGGGTATTGGTGTTGTTTCAATTTGCCAAACGCTGTTAAATCATCAAACAATAATTTTTTATATTTTGCGATGAACCAAAGAAGCGTCAACGTAAGTCGTCATATGTAACTTATATGACACAAATGAGTTGGGGGGTACCTGCCCCTACTCCTATGTCTCCGTATTATTTCTAAAGTTTGTTACAAATATAATTTAACGTGGGAACAAGAAACAGAGTGTTTAAACATTTCGCCGTAAGTTGTAGTGGAGGCCGGACATCAATTTTAATTGTGATTTCAGGTGTTCCTGGAAAAGTATTTGATTTCAAACAAATGGATGAACATTGCCCAAATACTATTTATGGTTTGGAATGCAATCAACGATCCGTTATTTGGATACTTCCAAGATATTGGCGGTGATTGTGGCTGTAAAGGCAAGTACATCTTAAATCAATGAATGAACGTTACGAAAATACAGTTTGTAGTTTGGAATGCAGTCAACGACCCTTTATCTTGTTACTTCTCGGATACTGGAGGTAATTCTGGGGGCAAAGATAAGTTTATTTTAGACCAATGGGTGAAAATTGAGCTAATGTTATTTATGATTTGAAATATCTTCTTGGGTCGGACAATATTCTACTATTGATGCCATAATTTGTTAAGTTTAACATTGAATGCTGATATCTTTAGAACAGTTTAGCATATTTAATAGTCACAGATTAAGACCAAATCTTGGCTCTAGGTAGATATATTCTTTTTTGTTTCCTGTAATAAAGACCTTTTTGGTAATCAAAAAATTTATTCCTGATTCACGATTCTGTAAATGACGAAGGACAATGTCTAGACTACCATTTACGTACTTACATGTGGTCATAAATTAAATGAAACTCAGCTATAAATTCAGTCTACTGATTGTAATTAACCTATAGTACTAAAATATGTGCGTAATTAACCTGCGGTCTGTAGTATGAACACTGTTCAAACTTTTGCATCATATTACTATAGCCAATGAAAGACAAAGAGCATACTTCGCAAAATTTTGAGATCAAAATTTTAATAAAGCAATGCTAAAAAATTTGAAGCATCGTGCTTATACATATTTACTATTACCATCAAATTTTGATCAAGTTTTGATCAGAATCTGAACTAAGGCTGAACGTGTGAATACACCTGAAATTAGACAATACTGAAGGTTTTTCGGTCGAAGTTACCCAAAGTACGGTTATATTCAGTTGAAGCAAAAAGAGACAAATACTCGGATTATACCTATATCTATCAAGCAAGCAAAACCTTTAAATAAATAATGTTTCAAACAGTAAACCCAACCTTAGTGGACGTCAATGCTCTTGGCGCTCGTTTATTGCTCAGGAGCCAAAATTGAAAGCAAAGAACATGAATCGTGCAACGTTTTCAGGGATATCAAGGGAAACAATTATTAAGCGGAACGAAGCGAAGCGTTTTTGGTTACGTCGGAGGAAAAAATTTGGCACCGCCTGTCCGTCCGTACGTCCGTTTGAACTTCTCAACTACTGGGCTGATTTAAATTTTTTTGTTTGAAAGGCTTAATATCGGACATGTGCAAGACATAGATTTTGTCAAAATTTGCTTTAGTTGATTAGTAATTAACTACTAAGTCAGGCGTGTCAGCCTATTTTTAGCATTTTCAATATAAAATTGCTTATTTTTCATTGAATGATTATTCTAAAGCTATTATATTGGTGCGTATATTACATCTAGCCATGCTGATTATGAATATGCTGTTTATTACTATTCTGGGATGTTAAAAATATGATACGTAGTTAATTAATTAGCTAATTACTAATTAATTATTAGCTAAAATGCTCCGAAATGAAAAAAATGCACACGGTGTTTTCTGTGAAGTGTTAGTTATGTAATCAATTAGCTAATTAGTTAATTTTATACGATTTAAATTTACAGGTGTCAATAAGCAGTTTTTTGGCACTCGGGGATTTTCGATATCGCTGATCATGAATTTGTGACTTTTAAACCTCTACGATTTCATCGTGTTTGCTAATTAAATAATTAGGTGATATTCCCCCAATTAATTTGCTAATTTTTTACAAAGGTAGCTTTTTGTAAGTTGAGATTTGACATGAAATGTCTAACAACGTGATAACTTAGTATAAAATTGATATTTAGTCGAAATAAAAATGTATACATCTCAAATAAATTATAATATACTTTGACTCTTGCTCGCGCACAGTTTTTGTAATTTATTACGTTTTACTAATTTTTCAGAGTGTTTTCGTGGATCCGCGGGAACAGGGAGAAAGAAAAGTGATACTTTATCGATGGAGACCGCTGTACGCGTGCTTTTGTCTTTTTTTTTCATGATTGCTTCGGCTCTGGCCCATGGGTATCCCGATTGGCCATTAACCTGATATTGGGTTATCAGGTTCTTTTTCATCTAATATTTTATCTCTTTTTATGTTCAGATACCTTTGTAAAAAATTAGCAAATTAATTTAGGGAATATCACCTAATTATTTAATTAGCAAACACGATGAAATCGTAGAGGTTTAAAAGTCACAAATTCATGATCAGCGATATCAAAAATACAAGTGCCAAAAAAAGCAGGCCTTCTTATGGTAATTTTAAAATTGGTATAAAATTAACTAATTAGCTAATTGATTACATAACTAACACTTCACAGAAAACACCGTGTGCATTTTTTTCATTTCGGAGCATTTTTAGCTAATAATTAATTAGTAATTAGCTAATTAATTAACTACGTATCATATTAACGTCCAAATCATAATAAACGGCGTCTTCATAATCAAGCAAGGCGAGATGTAATATACGCACCAATATAATAGCTTTAGAATAATCATTCAATGAAAAATAAGCAATTTTATATTGAAAATGCTAAAAATAGGCTGACACGCCTGACTTAGTAGTTAATTACTAATCAACTAAAGCAAATTTTGACAAAATCTATGACTTGCACATGTCCGATATTAAGCCTTTCAAACAAAAAAATTTAAATCAGCCCAGTAGTTGAGAAGTTCAAACGGACGTACGGACGGACAGGCGGTGCCAAAATTTTCCCCTCTGATGTAACCAAAAACGCTTCGCTTCGTTCCGCTTAATAATTGTTTCCCTTGATATCCCTGTAAAACGTTGCACGATTCATGTTCTTTGCTTTCAATTTTGGCTCCTGAGCAATAAACGAGCGCCAAGAGCACTGACGTCCACTAAGGTTGGGTTTACTGTTTGAAACATTATTTATTTAAAGGTTTTGCTTGCTTGATAGATATAGGTATAATCCGAGTATTTGTCTCTTTTTGCTTCAACTGAATATGACCGTACTTGGGTAACTCCCACCGAAAAACCTTCAGTATTGTACTAATTTCAGGATTATTCACACGTTCAGCCTTAGTTCAGATTCGATGAAAATTTCCGATCAAAAACTTGATGGTAATAGAAAATATGTCTAAGCACGATGCTTCAAATTTTTTAGCATTGCTTTATTAAAATTTTGATCTCAAAATTTTGCGAAGTATGCTCTTTGTCTTTCATTGGCTATAGTAATATGATGCAAAAGTTTGAACAGTGTTCATACTACAGACCGCAGGTTAATTACGCACATATTTTAGTACTATAGGTTAATTACAATCAGTAGACTGAATTTATAGCTGAGTTTCATTTAATTTATGACCACATGTAAGTACGTAAATGGTAGTCTAGACATTGTCCTTCGTCATTTACAGAATCGTGAATCAGGAATAAATTTTTTGATTACCAAAAAGGTCTTTATTACAGGAAACAAAAAGAATATATTACCTAAGAGCCAAGATTTGGTCTTAATCTGTGACTATTTAAATATGCTAAACTGTTCTAAAGATATCAGCATTCAATAGTTAGAATTTAACAAATTATGGCATCAATAGTAGAATATTGTCCGACCCAAGAAGATATTTCAAATCATAAATAACATTAGCTCAATTTTCACCCAGTGGTCTAAAACAAACTTATCTTTGCCCCCAGAATTACCTCCAGTATCCGAGAAGTAACAAGATAAAGGGTCGTTGACTGCATTCCAAACTACAAACTGTAATTTCGTAACGTTCATTCATTGATTTTAGATGTACTTGCCTTTACAGCCACAATACCGCCAATATCTTGGAACGTATCCAAATAACGGATCGTTGATTGCATTCCAAACCATAAATAGTATTTGGGCAATGTAGTCATCCAACTGTTTGAAATCAAATACTTTTCCAGGAAGACATGAAATCACAATTAAAATTGATGTCCGGCCTCCACTACAACTTACGGCGAAATGTTTAAACACTCTGTTTCTTGTTCCCACGTTAAATTATATTTGTAACAAACTTTAGAAATAATACGGAGACATAGGAGTAGGTAGGTACCCCCCAACTCATTTGTGTCATATAAGTTACATATGACGACTTACTGTCACGCTTCTTCTGGTTCATCGCAAAATATAAAAAATTATTGTTTGATGATTTAACAGCGTTTGGCAAATTGAAACAACACCAATACCCGTTAAAATATTATATATTTGTTCGCTACTAAAACTAACAATATGAAAAATTAAACGACAAAAATAAGAAATGTTTCCATCGCAAGGAAAATACAAAATAAATAAAAAAATAACTTATCTTAACATAATAAAATCCAAAAATAGTTCCCAGCAACGACTGTCCTAGTGACACTAGCGCCACGATCATATAGTCTGGATCAGGTTTGATCAGTGAAGACACGATTGTAATGTATTCATCTTGCGACGAACGGCTTTATAATAATGTTCATAAAAATAGAATAAATATTGATTCTTTAACTACTAAAGTTCAGCTTTATGCGTGAGTCCACTTTAGGTGCGTACACCATGGTTGTCCTCTCTAAAATCACGAACAAGGTTATGCAAAAATTCGCAATCACATTTCAGCGGTCGGTATTCACAGTTATTGAACGCGAACAAGGGCTTTTTGGTGTTCGAACAAAATTTGCGTACACTCACATGTTCTTTTTCTTTAGCGTTTGTCCCGCAGAGTGGCGGGGTCCGCTATTCTGGATTTTTAGCGCCATATGCCGCGGTTGTATGCTTGATAGGGATGCATGCCAGTGCTCTTGAGGTCGTTGTGCACTGTGTCAAGCCATCGTTGTTTTGGCCGTCCCTTAGGTCGTTTTCCGCTGATATCTAGTGTGAGACCTTTCTTGGCGAGCGTTTCATCGTCAGCACGTAGTACATGTCCGTACCATCGCAGCCGAGATTCCCGTATTTTGTTGGCGATTGGAGCAACGCCGTATCGCAGTCTAATGTCATCGCTACGGATGTGATCGCGGCGTGTAACTCCAGAGCTCTATCGCAGCATCTTCGTTTTCATGACATTGAGGCGGCGTTCCATTTGTTTTGTCACCGGCCAGCATTCTGAGCAATAAAGTGCGATTGGCCGAACAACTGAGCGATAGATCTTCGACTTGAGGCAATCCTTTGTTTTCTTATCGCTGGTGATACCGGTTGTCGCACGAGACATCAGTCAGGATGCGTTTATTCGTACAGTAACCTTCGGCAGTAGGCTTCCATCTGCTGCAATTGTGGAACACAGATATTTGAACGTTCTGATCCTTGGCAGTTCCGCTCCGTCAATTGTGATGCTGCCGGGCTCGTTTGGGTCGGTCGTCAAATATTCTGTCTTTTTGACCTTAAGTCGTAGGCCGAACTTTGCCAGTTGGTCGCTCCAAGCCCGGACTTGCTGCTCGAGGTCGACTTTGTATTCGGAGAAAAGCATTACGTCGTCGGCATACAGGAGGATCCACGACACTGTCTTTTGGAGCTCCCGTGCGACGACATCCATCACGAGAATAAAAAGAAGCGGAGAAAGAGCAGAGCCTTGATGGACGCCGACAATGATACGAAAGTCTTTTGATGTTCCAGAGGCTGCCTGTACGTGGCTTTTCGGTTTGTGGTACAGAACTTTTACCCACTCGACTAGTTCTTCGGGAACGTGGCGGCTACGAAGTGCGTGCCAGATGGCTTCATGGGGTACCCGGTCAAACGCCTTTTCGAGGTCGAGGAAGACTACATGCAAGGGCTTCTGTTTCTCGCTATGCTTCTCGAGTAGAAGCCGAGCGGCATGAATAGCATCTGTCGTCCCAAATTTCTTTACGAAGCCAGCCTGGTTTGCAGTGAGGTGTACAAGGCCACGGATTCGCCTATCGACGATTCTTTCGAAAACTTTCATCGTGTGCGAAAGCAGTCGGATTGGTCGGTAGTTGGAGCAGTCGCCAGGGTTCTCCTTCTTCTTCCATATGGGGACAGTTGTGCTGCATTGCTAGTCGGTTGGTGTCCTCTTTTCTATAAATATCTGATTGAAAAACTGTGTTAGCCATTCAACTGAATTCCACCGATGCGACTTCTATAGCTCTGCTGCCTGGTCGTCCGGGCCAGTCGCTTTGCCCGGCTTCACCAGTCTCAGAGCTTTAGTTACCTCAGCAACTGTAATAGGCTGAACTGGACCCAGAATTAGTGGTACGGCTGGGATAGGCGGGTGAGGGAACTCCTCAGTTGCGATCCCCTCAAAGTATGAGCGCCATCGTTTCGTGGCTCTTTTTCGATCACTAGTCAGTTGCCCACGTTCATCGTTCACACCAAAAAATTTTTCAATGTCATCAGTGTTTCGGTGGCGGGACCTCACACTCGCCTTCTCTCGTGTCGAGATTCAGATAGAGATCTTCATATCGTGCTGAGTTTTCAGCGTCGACGGCTTTGCATTGCTTGGGGCCTCTCTACTTCTGCCATTTATCGGGTGTTGTGTCAGCGAGGAAAACATGATACAAACGTTAGCTTTTTCGGAGCTTTGACTTCACTTCTTCTGTCCACAACCACACATCCCTGTCAATGTGTCTCGCCCGGGTTATGTCACTCCGAGTGTCGTACCTGCTGCTTCACAGATAGCTTGCTTCGTTTTCTCCCACGTTTTTTCAACCGCTGTGATGGAGGGCAGCTGTATGTCAAGATTACGGCCTCCTCATTTCCTTTTAACCGCCACTACTTGATTCGTGCTGCACCATTTCGAGCTTCTGTATTTTCCTTGGGCGGTTCTACTCGTAGATGGCGGATGACTGGGCGAAAAACACCATTAATATATAATAAAAATAAGAGAGGGCCAAAAAACTACCTTGTGGTACCCCATAGATTATAATGCAATAATCAGAACGATGGCCATCAATTCAACAAACATCATGCGTTCTTTCAGATAGCTACCCAGAAAAGCTAAGCATTTTAGGCACTACTCTGTTTCGTTTCAGAATTTCAAGTAATTTTTGTGTGAAACACTATTGAACGCCTTCGCAAAATCTAAACAAATAATATCAACGAAGCTACCAATATCAATAGCACGCGTATAATCATTAAAAGCGCACAAATGTTGCAGCATAGGTGACTTGCCAGAAATAATACCAAACTGATTGTCAGACAGTAAATTACTTACCCGGAAATGTTCTTACAATGCATCAAGAATAAATGGTCTTTATAAATTTTACCAGATACAGGTCAGAGTTATAGGACGATAGTTTTTAACATCAGAGGAGTCACCTTTTTGTGGATAGGAATACTTTTAGCTTTTTCATTTGAAGTGGAAAAATTTGTTCACACAAAAATTTACGAAACAGGAATAAAAGTGAAACAGATAATGATAAGGATATTTTTTGATAAATAACTTTGATATTCCGTCAAAGCCACAACTCTTGTTTGCCTTCAATGTAGTAATTTTGTCAACTATCATTTCTGAAGTAATCTTGAGATTATGGAGACAAGCCCACAATAATCAAAATTTAACGAATCAAAGAATCCATTATCACTAACATAAACTGATTTATAATAATAAAGAAAAAGCTTCAGCCTTCGAAATACCATCAATACAAACATTACCATTAGCTAATTTTAAACATGGGATGTTATATTTCTGTCCAATATAATTCCAAAAGTCATTTATTGAACCATGTAAGGCTACCTATTTTCAAAATTTTCTAAATCATGGTTTTTCTAAATTTAGCTTCTTGAGAAACTTGAGCAAGAGTTCAACGATTTTGGACTGAAGGATTAATTTTAACTCATTTAAAACCCATTTTCTTTTTGGCATTCAATTTGTGAGTTCTACTCGGCCAACAAGTTTTAACATGACGTTTTGTACATACAGGAAATGAACGATAAATACATTCATTAATAACACGCAAAATAAAACACGAAACATCAGCGTCAAAAGAATATAGTATACCATCCCATTTGTAGGAATTAAGGAGACGTGATATGCCCTCAAAATTGGCCTTAGAAAAATTGCGACTGGTCGTCAAACAAAGGTTCGCCAATGAAGGGGCCAAAATAGCGTGGACTATGAAATGATCAGAAGTAGCCAATGGACTAAGTACATTAACATAAGTCATTAAGTTAGGTTCATTTACCAAAATTAAGTCAAGTTCTAAAAATGTGAGTGGAATCATTAACGATTTGGTGAAACCGTGACCCAGGAAAAAATTGAAAACTGTATCACAATTCGATAGATTGTCAGAAGATGGACAACTATCCCAATCTATACTTGGATAATTTAAGTCGCCTGTGACTGCAATTTAAACGATTTTTACACAAAAGTAAGTAAGAAAGGTCAAGATATGGTTAGTCGAGTCATAACAATCTGGCCTGGGCGATCTATATATAAAAACAAACGTTTGTTTTGATTACAACTTAATCTCTTAAACCAAAGAACAATTATCAAGGCTTCAAAAAAGTAAAGTTATTAGCCTCTTTATTAACAACTAAAAATTTCAATTTATTAGGTATCAAGCAAGCTACGCCGCCACCATAAACAACGTGACAAAGTCTGTCACTACGCACTAATATATGATTTTGAAAAATAGAACCAAAAACATGGTCACTTATATGTGGTCCAAACCATGTTTTAGTAAACAGAAAAATAGCATTTATATTGCGTTGATAGAAGTAAATAAAATCAACAATTTTATTTATAAAGAATAAGCGTTAATTATTTAACAAGGTATTTGAAATTGATCCATAATTTTCTGATCAAAAATGATCAGTTTGATCGACAATAATATGTATTGTTCCTTGAACGCGGGATTATTTCGCCATTTTTGATAATAATATCTTCACCATCTTCGCGTCGAACCTTTTATACATCCCTTAAATTAATGTCTTTTTCCCGCTTTTTTAGTAAGATCGAGGCGAACAAAATGTTTAAATCGATTGCTTTGGATGTCCGGATCGTTTGCAAATAATTAAGTACCATGCCGTAAGAATTTCATTCGTTCAGGGGGACCAAAACAGAGATTAATAATACGTGGACGAACAGGGACCCAAGAACCGTCACGATATGTAGTTTCCATTGCACTTTTATCAATATTAAGTTTATCACAGTCATTCTGTATTATTTGTAAATTTTTATAGTTCTGATCGGCCTTAGATTGTTCAGTTTCGGGCATTCCAACGATGACCAAATTACGTTTCTTTTCGCGCTTATCTAACAATTCTTCCATTGCTTCAAAGCTCTCTGAGTGGCTGCCTTTGTGCAGATTTTTACGATTTTCGCAATACCATTGCTTGACAAACCATCGACATCACGTGCCCAGTTGCTGTGTTCTCGAAAAAAGAATAGTTTTTGCCGAAGATTTTAAAGCTAACTCAGAATGTTTATCTTGAGATAATGTCGGTTTGCAAAACTTACACACATAACGCGCAGGTTTGTCGCAAATTAATTTATCGAGATCAAACAACGACAAACCAAGGCAGCGATACTGTATAAATCCGATACAAATATCACATTGGGCCATAGCTACTGAATCATCAGCGAAGCACCAGCAGGCTTTACGTGATTTTGAAGTACGGGCACGACCCATTTTAACCGAAAACAATATATGACCCAGAAAATAAACATATTAAACAACTACGAACTTAACAAAACATGGCGTAAACACAGATGTAACGTTTAAAGCGAAAAGTTTAAAATAAACAGCAGCTAAACAAAGACAATTCAATTCCTGTAATCCATGTGCAAGTGGACAGCAAATTACGATGCTGAATCGCAAAATACTGACCGCAAACATCACATTACGTGTTCAAGCCAGGTGCTGTATCACAAATCTTAAGGGAAAACACTGATTTGTGCGCGTTCATTACTTTTACAATTGTTAACTGACTTGACAAGAGAACAGGTGTACGCACCCATAGCGGACTTGCGCATTATTTAAATTTAATAATATTGCAATAAAATAAAAACCCAAAGAAATGTATATGTACCACTGGCCTAGATTATTATTATGTGATTCGTAACACCTAATCATTTATCAATCATTCGCCGACCGCCTTAACGTCACGACTAAACTATTACGCAAAAATTTTGGAGTATATTCTGTCCAAAACTCAATTTCTTGGCAAGACTAGCACCAATTTTTCTCTAAGCCACGCAATTTCGGATTCACTTTTTACTTTTTTATTTAAGCATTTATCTTAAAACCGTGTCTTATTTTCATATTATGCAGCAAGGACGAAACTAGAAACATCAGCATAGCGGTGCATCGGATTTGCTATAATCACGTAGTCGTACATACGAATATGCAGTTTTAGGCTTGGAGTATGCCTGGCCTTGCATACTCACTATATTCAAATATGTATCCTATCCTAACACACGCAGCACGGAATAATCGACTAGTACTGATTTCACTTTCGTGCTATTATAAAACGAGAGAACCCAATAATATTAAATCTAACATCTATTTGACTAGATAAAACGGAGAAATCAAACCAAACGTAAGTTGAAAAATTTTATCTAAACCTAAAATTACGAGCATTTGATCGCCATTATTTCCGACAAACCAGTCAGATAAGTAATATGTACATGTGTATGTATATTGACTCCAATTTCTAAGCTCGATACCTGTATCCGGTTTCTCTCCTGTCATTCGTCACAAGTGGCAAGAAAAGATGTTACAAATATAGTGTGTGGCAGCCTAGGTCCATCCATGTTGCTACGCTTGTCATAGGGTAACTTCGAATGGTCCTTGTGGGTGCGCAACAAAATGCCTCGGCATGCATTTTAGTGTCGGCAGCGTTAGGTTCAGTGTTACGATAAGGCTGTAATCTTGCACTGTCATCGAGTGCAGTTGGTGGGGTCCCCATGAGTAATGCCATGGTTATGGCCATTCACACTTCGTTTACCTATCTAAGATACATATTAATTAAATTGTATTAATGATATGATAATGATGCTGGTCGACGTCGAAACCATTTGTGTGCACACTACAGTGACACTGACACGTGCAGTGAAATAGTGAAATTTTTCCATCCTCTATGGGTAATGCTACTAATTATTCTGAAAATAATAAGATATAGCCTTGAAAGCGTTTTCTATGTCAGGTCTATAGAGACATACGGATAACCTTCCAATGTATCACCTGTCATTTTCAGAAAAAACACGATATTTTATTAGTTACAACGTTTTAAAATACATCCTTGACAAAGTCAGCTGATTGTCTGTTCTATTAGTATAGAAAATTTATAAATTTAAAAATTGAACATTGAATTCAATCGCAGTTAAAATGGCGATACTAGCAATACTGGATTTATTGAACTAGCGACTATGGGAGCTAACGGCAAGATCGGGCTAGACCTGCGATGCGAGACTACGGTTAAATTGCAATACACAATTTAAGTGTTTGAAATTTCTTAGCATCTTATATTTTCAAATTCAGAAATAAGCTAAGGCTAAAATTCGAACATTACAGCAGTTTCAACAAAAGCAAATATCAGTAACCTAACGGTCGTATGGGTGGATTATTAAGCTTTTACTAATTGCAGTGGAGGTTTTAATCAGACACACACTCCAAGTGTTGTAAGTGTGCTTTTTGTATAGTCCTTTATCTAAAGTAATAGAAATAATCTAATTGTAGTGTCTTAAGTTCACTTTATTTCGTATTATCCTGTCTCATTTTAGACATGTACAATGTTTAAGGTTTGCGTTTGCCATGTGTCATAGCACAATGAAAGATAGCTCGAAATTCTTCCCTTAGCACTGGGATCAGCTCCCTCTTTCAGCAGGGTTTTGTTTCAACTTTTCTGTGAAAATTCATAAAAACTAAGGCATTTTATTTACCTAAATGTTTCAAAATTCTACCGTATTTATTCATTTTATAAAACCCAGTGTTGATGTGTTTTTGTCCATCTCGGCAAGGCGTCACCAAAAATATTGACGAGCGGCAGGGGTGCAGGTCTATGTCGAACAGTAGAGGCAATACAACATAACATTCGTGCGGTTTTTGCTTATATTAGAATACCTTAAAAAGTCATTGTTTAGATTTCTACTTCTTGACGAAAAAACTAACATTTAGATCTACACTACAACTAACAAAATGTAGGTAAAGAGTTTAAATCAATGTGAACTTTAGGATATAAGAAGTGACACTTACAGGTCGCTGGAAAGGTTGGTGGCAGACCTTCAAGGTCACTTGTAAGCCACATTTAGGCAGCTTTAATTCCATTTGATAGCTACAGGGCGAAGTTTTTGGGTCTCCATTAACATTCAGTCACTGTGCTCAATGAAAATATGCGATTTGTAAAAATCGAAAGTCAAATTTAACCTTTTCCGTTTTCACTTTACCCTTTACGCCGACAGCGGCAAAATTTTTAAGCGTAGAACGAGGTGGAAGAGTGACCGGCCCCCTTATATTTGCGCCCTTGGTTATAAGATCATTGGACTGGTTAGTTTGGATTGAACCAGTAAAAATTCACAAAAACAAACTGAAATCGGAAAATTAAATATATAGATTTTCTTAAAGGGTTATTGAGGTTTTCTGTCGGTGTTTTGACAGTGTTATTCTTGTCTAAAAATATGCCCGGCACGTTTCAGCCCCTCCTCCTATATTTCATGTAGAACATTTAATGTATCATACCTCCCTCCACTAGTAAAGCGACAAAATATTCCCCTGTATCTTTAGTTCGAAAGCGTCCCGCTGTACATATGGGGACAAAGTCTCTCCTATGAAATGAAGGATCAGGGTATCTGACCTGCCTAGAATGGCAGGAATAACGTACCCCCATGCAGAAGACTAACCGAAACACACCGCGACATACTTTTAGGATGGGTGCACTTAGTCTTTAAGTACAGCGGGACATTTTGTCTCCCAACTATATGCAGAGGGATATTTTGTCTCCATGATAAATACAGGAGGACATATGGAGCGTCTCACGAACTTTCTTTCCATGAAAGAAATCAAATACCAGGTGACTGGATGAAACGCACCGCGACATACTTTCTTGCTGGATGCGATTAAACTGACCTGCGCCCATACCCTTCAGCAAAAATATCAACTCCTGCTATTACATAAGCAAATATACCATTATATTTTATGTTTATTCTCGTAGGTAAAACCAGCAACGAAAAAACACGTTGTGTATAAAAAATGATCGTCAACATCTGTAACTGCTATAAAAAGTGAACACTTGAAATAAAGCAAATCATCGTCGCTATTAGATAGTTTGTTGTATGCGATGATCACCAATGTGAATTAGTTATACTGTCGTGCACAGAGAACTTGTATTGTACAATCGCACGTACTGCAGCGAGCATTTATAATACTACAGAAACGCAATTTTTTTATTGTTTTACAATAATTCATTCCAACATCACTCTATTTTCGTCAATAACGATGCAGCAATGACACGAATTATGGATTGATTTATAATCAAATGATTGACTTATCGATCGATTAAATGATTGCTTGGTTGATTGCTTGAATGGTTGATTGATTGATTGATTGATTGATTGTAACGATGTGAACCATGATTATCATGTTTGATATTTTGAGTATTGGTTCACATATATATTTATTATTTACGAGTGTCGGTTACATGGTTATATGGAAGCCTTTATAGATAAAAAGGCGACATTTCCTGGAATTACATACAAATGTGCTTTGATTAAAACTTCAAAATTTAAGGCTCAGTAGCCCTAAGGGACACTACGTTATGTCTGACTTAGACTTAATTTGTCATGATTATTCCAAATATGATTATCACTAGAAATGCTAGCTATGATCATAGTAATTCATGAATTTGTCATAATTATTTGAAATACGATTAATTATCATATTAAATATTAGCTATAATCACAGTGATTTAGGAATTCGTCATAATTATTTGAAATATGATTAATTATCATTACAAATATTAGATATGATTATGATAATTCGTAAATTTGTCATGATTATTTGAAACATGACTGATTATGTCTATAAATAGTAGTTATGAGCATAGTAATTCATAAATTTGTCATGATTATTTGAAATGTCATTTAATTATCACTATAAATATTAGCGAAGATCATAGTAATTATGATTTTGTCATGATTATTTGAAATGTTATTAATTATCATAACAAATATTAGCAATGATCATAACAATTCATGAATTTGTCATTATTTTTTGAAACATGATTAATTATGATTATAAGTTTTACCTATGATCATAGTAATTAATAAAGTTGTCATGATTATATAAAATATGATTAATTATTATTAAAAATACTAGCTATGACCGTAGTAATTAACGAATTTGTCGTCATTATTAGAAATATAATTATCATTATAAATATCACTATGATAATAGCAATTCATGAATTTATCATGATTATCTGAAAAATCACTAATTATCATTATAAATATCAGCTATGATCACATCCATTCATAAATTTGTCATGATTATTCGAAATATGATTAATTATGATCACAAATATTAGCTATGGCTATAGTAATTTATGAATTTGTCTTAATTATTTAAAATGTCATTAATTATCACTATAAATAGTAGCTATAGTAATTATGAATTTGTTATAATTGTTTAAAATATTATTAATAATTATCAACAATTATTAGCAATGATCATAATAGTTTGTGAATTTGTCGTTCTTATTTGAAACATGATTAATTATGATTATAAGTTTTAGCTGTGATCATAGTAATTCATAAATTTATCATGATTATATAAAATATGATTAATTATTATTAAAAATACTAGCTAATACCAATTTGTCATGATTATTAGAAATATAATTATCATTATAAATATTTGCTATGATCATAGTAATTTATGAATTTATCATGATTATTTGAAATATGATTAATTATAATTTTAAATATTAGCTATAATAATAGTAATTTATGAATTTATCATGAATGTTTGAAATATGATTAATTATAATTTTGAATATAAAATATGATCATAGTAATTTATGAATTCGTCATAATTATTTGAAATATGATTAATTATCATTACAAATATTAGCTATGATTATGATAATTCGTAAATTTGTCATGATTATTCGAAACATGATGAATTATCATTACGAATATTAGCTACGATTATAGTAATTTATAAATTTGTCATGGTTATTTGAAATATTATTAATTATCATTAGAATACTAGCTATAATCGTAGCAATTCATGAATTTATCATGATTATTTGAAACATGAATAATTATCATTTTAAATGTTACCTATGATCATAGCAATTCATGAATTTATCATGATTATTCAAAAAATCATTAATTATCATTATAAATATTAGCTATGATCATAGCCATTTATAAATTTGTCATGATTATTCGAAACATGATTAATTATCAGTACAAATATTAGTTATGATTATAGTAATTTATAAATTTGTCATGGTTATTTGAAACATGATTAATTATCATTACAAACATTAGCTATGATTACAGTAAGTGATGAACTTGTCATGATTATTTGAAATATTATTAATTATCATTAAAATCCTAGCTATGATCGTAGCAATTCGTGAATTTGTCATTATTATTTCAAACATGATTAATTATGATTATAAGTTTTAGCTATGACGATAGTAATTCATGAATTTTTCATGATTACTTGAAAAATCATTAATTATCATTGTAAATATTAGCTATGATCATAGCCATTAAAAATTTGTCATGATTATTCGAAATATGATTAATTATCATTACAAATATTAGCTATAATTATAGTAATTTATGCATGTGTCATGATTATTTGAAATATGAGTAACATTATAAATATTAGCTATATGATCATAGTAATTCATAAATTTATCATGATTGCTTGAAATGTCATTAATTATCATTATGAATATTAGCTACGATCATAGTAATTATGAACCTGTCATGATTATTTGAAACGTTATTAATTATCATTACAAATATTAGCTATGATCATAATAATTCGTGAACTTGTCATTATTATTTGAAACAATATTAATTATGATTATAAATTTTAGCTATGATCATAGTAATTCATAAATTTGGCGCGATTATATGAAATATAATTATCATTATAAATATTAGCCATGATCATAGTAACTCATAAATTTGTCATGATTATTTGAGATGTCATTAATAATCACTATAAATATTGGCTAAGATCATAGTAATTAAGACTTTGTCATGATTAGTTGAAACATGATTAATTATGATTTTAAGTTTTAGCTATGATGATAGTAATTTATAAATTTGTCATGATTATATAAAATATGATTAATTATTGTTAAAAATACTAGCTATGACCGTAGTAATTAATGAATTTGTCATGATTATTAGAAATATAATTACCAGTATAAATATCAGCTATAATCATAGCAATTCATGAATTTATCATGCTTATTTGAAAAATCATTAATTATCATTATAAATATTAGCTGTGATCATATCCATTCATAAATTTGTCATGACTATTCGAAACATGATTAATTATCATTACAAATATTAGCTACGATTATAGTAATTTACGAATTTGTCATGATTATTTGAAATATAATTATCATTATAAATATTAGTTATGATCATAGTAACTCATAAATTTGTCAGGAATATTTGAAATGTCATTAATCATCACTATAAATATTACCTAATTCGGGAATACGGAAATGGAAAAATGTTGGGAAACAGAAAAGTTGGCAAACTGAAAATATTGAAAAACGCTACAATTTTGGATTAGGGGAAGCTGGAAAATACCGGGAAATGGTAGACTATGAAAATGAAAAATCCTTTGCCAAAAGGAAAACTTGAGAATCGGGAACATTTCGGAAAGTGAAACTATGAAGCGCAGGAAGGCGGGTAAAATATTAGGTTGTCGGCATATGTTCAACGCTGGAATGTAGATTAAAAACAAGGAAAGGGCAAATATTGTTAAATAAGTAATGCCTAGAAGTAAGAAACACGAAACTGGAAAAGGTTGGAAAGTGGAAAGTTAGACACTTGGGAAATGGAGAGGTGTTAGAAAACAGAACCTCTGGAAACGAAAAAATATAGAGAACAAAACGGAAAAAATTTTCGAAACGAGGAATTACTTAAAAAGAAAACATGGAAAATGACACAAGTTGGAAAACTGAGAAAATAGAAAATTCGAAATGTTGTGAAACGGATAAACAGGAACGTGAAACTAGAACATGTGTGGCCAAGTGCTTGAGAATCTGAATGTGTTTGGAAACAGAAGAGTTGGGCACTCAGAAACTTGAGAAATGTTAGAAAAAGGGAAATAGTCAGTCGGGAAACTTATAAATGCAAAAAACAGGAAACTAGAAAATAGAAAATGCTGGGGTCGGAAATCTAGTTAAACAAGGATCTTGGGAGACAAGAAATGGTAAGAAACGGGTAAATGTTGGGAAACAGTAAACGTAGACGGATAAATGCTTGAAAACGAAAGCTTAGGGGAACAGGTAATTGTTGAGAAACGAAAATTTTTGGCACGGTGATTTTTTTCTAGAAATCAATATTTCAAGTTTCGTCATGTTATTAATGTGTTTGTGAAAGCAAGCGGGTGTTTTACATTATAAATATGCCAAATATGACTGTGTTATCTACAGTTCACACTGGACCAATTTATAAAGTTTAAAAGGGTTTCAGGAGTTTTATGTTCGACGAGCTTGATTTTTAGAATTGTGTAGTCTGTATTCATTTGTTAGGTTATGTGTCGTGTACAGGAAATCAAGCATGGTGTAGATTTTGTTTTTCGGTAAGTGAAATACAATAATTTGGTTATCTACAATCCGCAACGAATAATTCTTGTCTTTTCTATAGGTTTTAAATGGTTTATAAACACGATTTCCAGGATATATAGTCTGTCTTCGGTTGCTGGGTTATGTATTGCGTCCTAGGCATTAAGCATGGTCCATATATAAGTTTTAGTACACTGAATGCAATCATCGAAATCTATAACTTTTCAGAACAATACTTTTTGTGGTAAATCTCCCAGGACCGTTGCGAGCCTGAATATGGTACGGTGATCTTGTTCTAGAAATCAATTTTTCAATTCTCGTCAAAGTTTATTTAAGGAATAGTGTAGTCTGTCTTCATTTGTTAGGTTATTTAGCACGTGCAGGCCATCAAGCATGGTGTATATTACATTTTTCGTTAGGCTGAATACGACAATATAGTTATCTAAAATCTGCCACGAATAGTTCATGCCTTTTTCAGGGGGTTTTAAATGTGTTCTATAGGGTCGATGAACACCAGTTCCTGAATATAGTCTGTCTTCGGTTGTTTGGTTATGCATTACGTGCTAGGCATTAAGCATGGTCCAGATATAAGTTTTAGTACACTGAATACAATCATCAAGATCTACAACTTTTCAGAACAATACTTTTTGTGGTAAATCTCCCAGGACCGTTGCGAGCCTGAATATGGTACGGTGATCTTGTTCTAGAAATCAATTTTTCAATTTTCGTCAAAGTTGATTTAAAGAATAGTGTAGTCTGTGTTCATTTGTTAGGTTATTTATTTAACACGTGCAGGCCATCAAACATGGTGTATATTACCTTTTTCGTTAGTCTGAATACGACAATATATTTATCTAAGTGCGCCACCAATAGTTCATACCTTTTTCAGGGGTTTCAAATGTGTTCTATAGGGTCGATGAACACCAGTTCCTGAATATAGTCTGTCTTCGGTTGCTAAGTTATGCACTGCGTGCTAGGCAACAAGCATGGTCGATATATAAGTTTTAGTACACTGAATACAATCTTCGAGATCTACAACTTTTCAGAACAATAATTTCTGTGGTAAATGTCCCAGGGACACTGCGAGTCTGAATACTGTTCGGTATACTTGTTCTAGAAATCAATTTTTCAAATTTCGTCACGCTTGATTTAAAGAATTGTGTAGTCTGTCTTCATTTGTTAGATTATTTATCACGTGCAGGCCATCGAGCATGGTGTATAGTATATTTTTCGATAGGCTGAATACGACAATGTGGTTATCTACAATCCGCCACGAATAGTTCATTTTTCCATGGGTTTTAAATGTGTTTTAGGGACGATGAACACCAGTTCCTGGATATAGTCTGTCTCCGGTTGCTGGGTTATGCATTGCGTGCTAGGCATCAAGCATGGTCGATATATAAGTTTTAGTACACTGAATACAATCTTCAAGATCTACAACTTTTCAGAACAATAATTTTTGTGGTAAATGTCCCAGGGCCACTGCGAGTCTATATACTGTTCGGTATACTTGTTATAGAAATCAATATTTCAAATTTAGTCAAACTTGATTTAAAGAATTGTGTAGTCTGCCTTCATTTGTTAGGTGATTTATCACGTGCATACCATCAGGCATGGTGTATATTATATTTTTTGGTACGCTGAATACGACAATTTGATTATCTACAATCCGCCACGAAAAGTTCGTGCCTTTTACAGGTGTTTTAAATGGGTATAGTGTTAATGAGCAGGATTTCTAAAATATAGTATGTCTTCGGTTGTTCGGTTACGCATTGCGTGCTAAGCATAAAATATGTTCCATGTACAATCATCGACATCTACAACTTTTCGAAACAATACTTTTTGTGGCACCTCTCCCATGATCGCTGCGAGCCTGAATATGATGGTACGGTTAAATTTTTCTAGAAGCCAATTTTTAAAATTTCGCATGTTATTAATTATTAATGTGTTTTTGAATTCAAGCGAGTGTTTGTGAATTGAAGCGAGTATTTTAGTTATAAATATGCCAAACACGGCTGTGTTATCTAGAGTCTGACTGGACCATATTATACCGTTTATACGCGTTTAAGGCGTTTTACGTTCGTCGAACTTGATTTCTAAAATTGTGTAGTCGGTCATCAGCTGTTAGGTTATGTATCCTGTGCAGGCCATCAAGTATGGCGTATATCGTCTTTTCGGTAAGCTGATTACATCAATTTTGTTACCTAACCCGCCGCAAATAGTTTATGCATTTCACTGGGGTTTAAATGTGTTTAGGGTCAATGAAAACGATTTCCAGAATACACTATGTTTTCGGTTGCTTGGTTATGCATTGCATATTAGGTATCAAGAATGGTCCATACATATGTATTAGTACACTGAATGCAGTCATCGAGGTCTACAACTTTTCAGAAGACGATATTTAAAAAAATTTGGTTTCTAGAACAAGATCACCGTATCATATTCAGGCTCGCAGCGACCCTAGGAGAAGTACCACAAAAGTATTGTTCTGAAAAGTTGAAGATCTCCATGATTGTACTCAGTGTACTAAAACATATATATAGATCATGCTTTGTGCCTAGCACGTAATGCATAACCCAGTAACCGAAGACAGACTATATTCAGGAACTAGTGTCAATCGACCGTAAAACACATTTGAAACTACTGGAAAAAGCATGAACTATTCGTAGCGGATTGTAGATAACCAAATTGTCGTATTGAGCATACCGAAAAATATAATATACAGCATGATTGACGGCCCGTACACGATACATAACCTAACAAATGAAGACAGACTGCGCAATTCTAGAAATCAAGTTGGTCGGTCGTAAACCGCCTGAAAGCCTTTTAAACGTTTATAACATGCTCCAGTCCGACTCTAGATGACACAGCAGTATTTGGCATATTTATAACGTAAAATACTCACTTTAATGAATTAAATGTTAAAAACATGATGAAATTTGAAAAATCGATTTCTAGAACAAGATCACCGTAGCATACTCAGGTTCGCAGCGGCCCTGGGAAAGGTCCCACAAAAAGTATTGTTCTGAAAAGTTGTAGATATCGATGATTGTATTCAGCGTACTAAAACATATGTAGTGACCATTCTTTATGACCAGTACGCGATACATAACCAGCAATCGAAGAGAGACCATATTTTGAAATTGTGTTCATCGACCCTAAACACATTATTGTAACAGCCCGAGTTTTTATGCAATTTTAATCAACATTTATAATACTACAAAAAAGGAGCAAATTTTTATCTTACGGGCGATCGGGTGCCGGTGGAGCGTGATCCTGATCATGACGTGTAAATAATGCATTTGATATAATTGAAATAAACGTATGCTATCTGATGTATACGTAAACTCACGATCCACCAGCCCGAGGTGCGCTTGGTGATATCGCATCACAACGGAATTTCAATGATCCGAGTCTTATGTATCCGGTCGATCCTGTGGAATGAAAACGTATTGCAATTATTGATATGTTGTGCATTATTATAACATTGTGTAGCGAAGATGAAGGATGCGCACTCGGATGAGCCTGGGAAAAAGGCCGAACTTTCACGTTAATTGCGCAAATCCTGCGATCTCGGTACCTTATGGCTGATCACGGTGCGTATATATATAACATTGATATAATAGTTATGTCGAAAATAGTAATTGATATATTGTAAGATGCAAGTTGTATACCGCGTGTCAGGATGGGTCGGCATGGTGCCGAACTTATGAAATATAAGAGCAAGACCTTTCTGGAAACGTTTGATTTCGAAGAGCACCTGTCCGAGCCCTCAGGAGTGATATAATTTGTGTGTTTATAAGGTTATAATGTGTAGCATTTGAAGAGCAACTAAGGGTATTGATAGAGTGATCCAAAATGGCAAATTCTAAATGGTTCTCACTAACTCGGCAACCTAGGGTTATTAAATTATGATTAGGGGATTCTAAGGTTTCGATATTACGCATTCGGGTCAACCTAACCCTACCTGTAAATACTTAGGGACCCCCAACCAAACGTTTAAACACCCAAACTTTAAAGCCTCGGATCACAACAAACATAACCAAAACCACGCGATTGTCCTGCCTCCACACCCCCATGGGATCCTATACTAACCATTGCATCATAAACCGGACCAACATACGATTAATCTTGCTATGGTTGTCGCGTGGCCAGCGGCTAATATTGTTTTCTCGTTTGCTTGCCGACTTGTAGCTGCGAACTGTTTTGTTATAAATGCCGTCGGGCGATGTACGATTTGGGCACTACAATGTGCAATTTTACGGTTATCAATCACCAAGAGACTATGCTCGCGCCAATATGTACGTGTATGTGTACGTCTGCTCATCTCATATTTTCGGCATTTTATGCATCATTTACCTTAAGATGTGTGCTGTAGGGCCGGATCTTGTCACAGTCATTCGTGGCTGTATAGCCATGCTTGGGTAGCTGCGATTAGCCAGGGTGACATTTTTGGGCTGAGCCAGACCCTGAAAATATATAAATTAAATTGCAAATATATAAATTAAATATATAAAGAGTAAAGCGAGGCTGATAAATTGTCACAATAGTCAGGATCGGCTCTAAAACCCAGAAATATATGACGACAATGTAAAATCGCGAAAAAATGGAAATTGGTGATCCATATGATCATATATTCTCAAAACATCCTTCCAGTTAAAATAGCATAATTTTGATGTATGAAAGAGCGTGTTTTACATAGCTACTAGGTTGGCTTGTAAAAGGCGCTTAAACAAAAATTTTGATAATAGCGGTATTTACGTATTTATTTTACCTGCATTTATTCGTATTGTTTTAATTACTACTAATCTTGTCTTTTCTGGGCCTAGATTTAAATATTTTCTCTGCAACACAATCGGCTAAACTGAACGTAATAAATATTTTTTCGATAGTCCGTCCCGGCTATCAAACCCTGAGACATAGCTGTTTCCGACTCGTACGAACATACTAGAATAGCTTAGCTATTTATTTTATTTATGAAGGGCTGGATTTGGCTACGCCTTATTGTCACGAGCCGGAATTGGCTCTGTGACAGAATCCGGCCCTAGGTGCACGTATCTTAAGGTAAATGATGCATTAAATTTCAAATTTGACAGCTCTGGGGACAAAACCAAGCAGGGGTAGATAAGAGGTATAAAAGGAGACTGCCCGTTTCAGCATTGGGACCACTCGAGCTCAGTGTTCGTGTCTGGTGGTTGTCGCCATTAAGTTTCTCTTCGTCTTTACGCTTTGTTTTGGTATTGATTAGCGTTGATTTTAGCCAGGAGGTTTTTGCCGTGCCTCCACGGTGAAGAGCCTCGCCTGGCTTTCGCCTTCTTTAGATCACAAGGGCAGCCTTTGCAGGCGTTGGAGTGTCGAAAGGATGCTCCGCGCGCCCGTAAACGCCGGTCGTGCCCCGATAAACTACAAAATTATCAAAAAAATTATTCGAGAAAATGCTCCCGCCCTTAAGCTCGACTGGTTCCCGGCTCATAGGACCGCTTCTTTGTTGGTTTTCACGGGTCCGATGAGTGTCAATAGCTGTTTTTACTAAATTTAATATAGGGGGTTCAGCGAGGAAGTTGTAATCAAGGGAAAAGGATTCGCAGGATTCACTTGTGCGTCAGAGAGAGAGGGATACTAGCGTATTTAGAATCTGAAAACAGCCGGAATCATCGTCGTGGTTTCATAGTACTTAACTTTGAATGAGTTTTCAACGTAACTCGGGGTTTAGGTCAAATCGGGACGAAACTTAGGCTAGCGGGGAAAGAAAATTTCGCGCCGAACAGGAGTAAACACAGGACGTGGCCACTTGCATGAGGAATTTCACTTTCTCTCGGAACCAAAATTTTTCATAAATGCATTGGGCATCCGAGCAAAGACGACGCGCGGATGGTCATTTCGGGATAAGGTGCGATTTAAGCTATTTTGCGTTGTTATCTTGATCATAATGGTTATTTTAAACATGATGCATGTAAATCTTTATATGACCATATATATGTGTTTCAACAGTAAATAGCTGAAGTGGTTATAATTGCTCACCAGCGATACGCTAACCAGTTTTAGTTGTTCAAAGCAGGTTGGGTGAAACTTACAATCGGATACAAGGCACCCCCGGCAGTGCATGATTAAAATTCTATCTCATATCAGAGAGTTGTAGTGAGTAATAATGCAGCAATGAAGCCAGCAATTAAGCAATTATGTGCAGTAGAAATACTATGATAGTTTACACACACAGACCGCTTATGGGTCCCTGTAAAATAGTTGCGGGCACACGGCGCTCGCCAGCTGCCTTATGCAACGACCTACATAAAATAAAAAGGGTTCTGAAGTAGCTCCCCAGTGTCCCACCGCTATTTAACTCGAGCGAAGATCCGAAATGGTTCCCGGAGGGTAAGGCTTATTTACCTAAGGGGTCGTACTTGGGATAATAGGACACGACCAAACCGGGGGCCAAATGATCTTAAGCTAATGAAGGAAAAACGGGTCAGCCTTATTAACTGTGAGCATGCTTAAGGGCCGACCCTTCCTCATGGGGACCTCCATACCATTAGACACGTGGGCCAGAATAGGGGCCAGGCCGAACACCCTGGTAAGCCCGCCGGCAGCCTGCTAAGCTAAGCGGTTCCCTTGGGTCGTCGAACAGATTACTGGGGAGTAATGGAAGCCGGGGTTGTCCAGGCACCACAACGAGAAAAAGGTGGTGCAGCTGGGATTTCTTAGGGCCAGAACTGGTCCTACTACATAATTTTAATTGGGGGCCACGCCGTGAACAATCCATCGTAAAATTCTGGGACAGAGGCAGTTTTAAATCATCAGGGATCGGACCTCTCGCACACGCAGCTTTTCACTAGGATTTCGCACCGTATTTGTTATAGTCAGTAAAGGTGTGTTTCCAGACCATCGATTAAGTATATCTAACTATTCATCTTGTAAAGTGGAGTTGAATGTCTGTTGCTTACGGATACTGGTAAGGGCGATCAGGTTCAACTCATGCGGTCCAACGGCCCAATGCCGCTGTGTTATGATTCACTGTTAGTCGCTTAACACGGTCCATCTAGCACGGATGGATCCGACGTTTCGATTTGTGCCTATATAGTTTAGTGTCGCCTGGGACCTGGTGAGCTGAAAATCAGACTCATCAAGCGAAGGGTGTTTGCTGCAGTAAGGTGACTTATGTTTGTCTGGTAAATACGTAATCGTCGGTGCCCTCTTGGCGGGTGCAGGCAAGGTGTTATTGTTATTCTAGTGCTTAAACAGTTCTGTTATAGGCCAAACAGTGTAACCGAAATAATTAGCGATTTAATTGTGCTGCATTTATACCCTTGATAGTGTTGTCAGTATTTCGGATCAGGACTGCTGGAAATTGTCCAAGCGTCTAATCAAATGGCGGTGGTTTTCGCAAGTTAGCAACTATCCGAACTATTACCGACGGTTCCGTCTCACCAATGCGACTTCGTACTACTCTGGTCGTTGACAATGTCGTTCCCCGCTCGTGTGTCTGCAGTTTGCAGCCAACAGTACGATAGACATTCTAATGAGGATATTCGTCGTTACTGGGTAACCGGTTGACATCGTGCCGATTGCAGTTTCGTAGCTAAACCGTGCGCGCCATATTTTGCCATCGTCGTCCTACCGCCTTCTTGAACGGTTAACGTGTGGAGGAAGAAGTGCTACAATTTCCCTACAAAAAACATTACCCGACGCTCCGCTAACTGAACTAGTGACTAACTACTGCCGTGCATTATCGTCAAGATTCGTTATTGCCAACGTGGTTATTATCAGCTAACAACATTAACTGTCATACGTGCCTTAAACGACGGATCTTGGACGGTGTGGCAAATTTATGGTTCCTATTTACCTCGTTAATTGCATCGTCCAGCACGTCGTCGAGAAAAGGGAACTCATGGCTTTGTGTTCGGCGTCAAATTGACAGTAACGCTACCGACTCTTGCCGTCTGGACTATCAACATTTACTTCGATCAATATAACAGTTGTCGGCATCCAACGAACGAAATCTTATTGACTCTGGTGCAGCGTAGTCTACTAGCTGATCCCACAACGGACAAGAACATCGTACGTTTATTCGCTGATTATTGGCCGGTGAACATCGCAGAACGCAGTGTATAAGTCGGAATAATTAGAGCCGTTGGATAAGTGTTTGGAGCCGATACAAATCGTACACCGTTGGACATCGAGAAACAGCCGATCGCAGCGGACTTATTCAACAATGGTCGGTATAGAACTTTGAAATTTAATGTTCAGTAATTTGTTTCTTTTGTTTTCATTTTATTGCTT